>CAUYQG010079064.1:0-22790 GCA_963574415.1 Tarsius wallacei | reverse complement strand
TTTTTGAGTTGGAGTCTCACTCTGTCACCCAGACTGGAGTGCAGTGGCCGCTCCTGGCCACCGCAGCCTCAACCTGCTGGGCTCCAGCGATCCTTCCGCCTCAGCCTTCCAAGTAGCTGGAACTACAGGCGCAATATTTTTATTTAAAAAGACATATCAATTTAAAACCTTAGGTATATTAAAAAGTAATGTGCTCTCCATTTTGTACACACACACACACACACACACACACACACACACAAAGCCATCAGTGATCTTTTTTGGTCTGGGGATGCATTTTTGGAGCCCATGAGCAAGGTCTATACTGATCTATTCATACCTTTTTGTCTCATCCCTCTAGAGACTGCTGTCATGAATACTTATGAGAAAGGTTGGAAAGAAAATCTTGGCCATTTTAAATTCTTGATATGAAGCAAAAGGACTCATGAGGAGTAAAACCCACAACCTGATTCCTTAACAGCATGTTCAGACAAAGTACTTCAGTTCACACCTGCTTAAAAATAACTGAAGTTCCAGGTAATAAGATTGAATGCATGAGGGAAATAATATCCAAAGCAGAAATTATCTCCATTTAATTATCATGAGGACTGCTCTAATTACTACTCTGTCATCTGCGAGAAGAACTAATATTTTGTGCATTCATTTAAAGTAATCCCTTCCCTCTAGTAATCGATAAATTTAAAGTTGTTTCCTGGGGTAAAGTCATAATGTTCAATTTTGCAAAGATTTTAGCTCCTGTTACGGTCTAATCTGATGTAATTGCTGTTACCACATGGAATTTCTTATTCCAACTGTTTAATTGGCACACCCAAAACCTTAAAGCAATTCTAGCAAAGTTTCAGGTATTCGAAATTTCCATTTTCATCATCTCATCCAAGCCCCTTGATAAGGTAGAATCCTCAAAATGAGTGACATAATTGGTCACTTGGCAAACTACAACTATATCACTTATAAAAACAAGTTAAATAATTTCATCTTACAGTTAACCAAGAAAAACTTTTTTAAAAAGCAAACACTAAAGATATTGTCGAATATAGTAAAAGTGAGTCTGACAAATTCAAAACAAAGTTTATGAAAATTTTACTGTACTTTGGTTTTTTTTACGTCTAAAGAATTACTTACATAAAGACCAATTCCTTTATAAAAGACCGGAGAAAGCCTAAGAAAAGCTGTATTAATTGCATAACACAAGATAAAATAAAGGAAGGGGGTTGGGTAATTTGACACAAAAGAATATCTCTAGAGGAAATAATTTTGTGATTTATATCTTCTGAGTTCTCACATTTTAGTCTGCAGTATTTGGATAACCAGCAAAGCATAGTCTAGTTGGGAAAAGAAAAGCAGCCACTATAGAACCGTCTCAAGAAAATCAATTATAGGAAAATAGAATCTGAATAAAACCAAATTCACCATTAGCTCTGAGCAAAATTTGAAGACACCAGCATCATGGCAGGATGTGAGAATCTGTTCTAAAGGAAACAGATTTTATATGTCCTACTAATTAAGTGCCCAAAGCTAACTGCGTATATTAACAGAATTTTGAATAATTTTTATACATCTAATTAATACCACTGCAAAAACCATTTTGGTCTAATTTTATTGCTAAGTCATTCTAACTGTCCAATACCTACACACTGCATAAAACCCAGCCTAACCTGAGTTCGTAAAAGGTTTTCTTTGTTTTTCCTGTCTTTTTGTTTGTAACGTTTCAAGCTTGCACTTGGTTTTTAAGAGCTTAGTCTATACATTTAACTCAATATAGGTTTCACCTAGCTATCACTGAGCTCAAAAACCGAGTTTATTTCTGTGCATAGCATAAGCTAACTGAAAATGAAATGGTCATTTATACATAGGCTGTCTTAGATGAAAATTAATAACATTTCTTCTAATGAAGGATATTTTTGCAAACATGTACTGCCTACCAATCTCAGCTTACCTATGAAGTAAATGTGTAGCTTTCCAAAGATTAGCATTTGGGGGGGATATATTTATGTATCCTAAGAGAACCCTCTTCATTTTTTCATCTTTCTCTGTCTCATAAAAGGCTACCTCCAGAATGTGTGACAGAGGAAGCTAAGTTTTGTGGTTTATTGTACCTTCCTGGTTACAATCTAGAACTATCAGAGTTTTGCAATGATAGTAACAGCAACTACTAACCCTTGTATGAAACAATGGCCTTAGCATCATTCTTCTTATTTTCTATCTGGGAAAACTGAGTATACGCTCCAGGCAATATTCCATCTTGTAGTGACAAAAATCAAGACATAAATCTATGCCTTCTGATTCCAAAGTATCATCTTTTCTTTTAAATTGTCCAGAAAGACAATGACATGATCAATGTTATTTTTGGTAAGTCACATTTGAGAGTCAAGTTCATTAAGAGTCAACCCATGGAGACTATTGCAGGTTTCACCTCAGTACTGGGGAGGTTATTTTTAAAATGCTTTGCTTTATGCATAGCTGTTCTCTGAATAAATATTTCGCAAGTCCTTCCCACACCTTCCTTGTGAGAAATGGCAATTAAGCTACACACAGGAGTAACTTATTAAAAAGCAATTTATGAAAGGGGCCTCATGAATGTTGTTTTGCTTCTAGGCTTTTGGAGTGTGTTCCTGTTGCCTGGAATGATCATTCCTCCTCCACATTCAATTCGCTTAACTGATTGCTACCTCTAAGTGAGGTCTTAGCATAGACCTCATCACATCCTTCAGAAAGCCTTCATTCGTTCCTCAGCACTGGATTCGGTGATCTTCTACGTTCTCCCAAAACATCCCAACTTTATCCCTACACCAGCCCCATCACTTTTTGTTATCACTTTCTGTTGACTTATTTATACCCTCAGGAGCAGTCTATGAGGGTGGTGCTAATACACTATATATTGTGTACCTCCAGTCCCTGGCAAAATTCCTGATACTTAGTATGTTAATAAGTATTATTGAATAAGTAAAGAGTATATCTCAACTAATGTTTTAGAAAACGCATCTACTTGACTAGTTTAACAAACATCTTCTCACAACTATAGGATATAAAAATAAGAACTGAAGTGTTCTGGGCCTTACTTTGATTCTCTTTATTTGGCAATTTGACTTCGAGAACTCATTCAACTTTTCCAGAGGCTCATCATTTATAAAATAAGAATGTTGGAGTAAATAGTATCTGAGAGCCATTACAACTCCAAAGTGCCAGTCTTAAATTTCACCTCAAGTAGATGAAGATAAAGAAAGGTAGTATAATGAAGAAAGGCATTATATAAATTAAATCTGTTCTGATCCTCCTGATAAAAATCTGTCCGGTTTTATGGGCCCAGCACACTTCCACTGCATGACTCTGCTAATCTGTCTGGTTTTAAAGGAAAAGGAAACAGTTGACTTCAAAAACTGTTTATGGTGGATCACTAAGATAAATAAAAGATTAATTGGTTTAACTCTGATTTTAAGTCGAGAGAGAATTAAGAACAATCAGCTCAGCCAACTAATATCATATACAGAAGCAACCTTTGTACATATTTTGTTTGGAAAAAGTATTTAATAAGCATGAAACTCTGGCTGGTTCCTTAATCATGATATTATTAACTATTTTGTCAACAGCAGTCAAATGTTGGCTATCTGCTAGATGTGGTTGAGTCTGGAACTATGGTAATCATGTAACTTCTGGGGAAGAGGCCATTTCAGAATTATGAAACCAGCATTTTATCACATTTGAATCATTTGCAATGCGCCTTCTCTTACAGCTACCAAAATACATTCCTGTGGAAAAAAGGAAGCATGTCTCTTTCAAAGTTCAGACAGAGTTTTAGGCATAAACAAGGCAAGAAAAAAGCACATCTTTCTCAATTAGCTGTCATTAAAAATTAGCAATCAGTACATTTAATTAACATTTAAAATGAGCTAAGAAAAAAAAAAATCCTTGAAGAAACTTTTGTAATGAACAATAGCCAGATTATATGGTTATGACTCATAATCTCTCATTTTGGCAATTATATCCAACATCAGTAAAAAGTTTTCTTTAGATCTGCCTTGCACTTTTCTAAAGTTTTATGGCCATTAGGTAGTTCAACAAGCAAATAAAATAGCTTTTAGAGGGCCCCACTGGCATTCCTCTGGTATACCGTATCTGACACCACCCAGGAAATATTTTCTTTCCCTTTAGGTTTTCAAACTAGCACTTGAAAAACCTGTCTATGACACAGAGCCTACAGGAAAAGGAATGTGGTCACACCCTATTTAAATGAATCCAGTAATAAACGGAACTTCTTTTAAATTGCATGAGTAAACATAACATTAATTTTAAAATGTTAATTACAAAGGGCATGATCACCGCTATGAGATCTGAATTTATTTAGTTTTCTTTACAAGAGAGGAAAATAAATTGTGAAAGTCCTGCTATTTTTGAAAGCTCCCTGCAACCCACTGCTGCCACATCTGTTCTTCTCTCCCTCCCCCATCATTATTCTTCTGTAAGACACACACAGCTCTTGGAAACTCATATTCCACAGAGGAGGAAAGGAAAAACACATTCTTTCATGGCTACCAGAGGAAAAGCACATTCCTTCCTTGTTTCCCATGGTAACTCACCAACAGTACAGTGAGCCAGTATTAATGAAACTCACCATATTTTTAATTCTATTTCTTGACTAAGTCAAACAAAAACATTACAATTTGCTATTTCTAAAATATAAATATTTGATATAACGCTACAGAAAGATTTGTCGATGATTCAGCATATTAAATGCAGCTAGCCACAAATCCTATAAACACAGTAATATGTAACATCATGATTAGAAAAGTTTTCAAAACAACAAAAACTAAAAAGAAAACCAAGACTCACCTCTATTTCTACCTTCTTCCAGAGAGCTAAACAGAGGTTCTTTCTGAAGGCTTCACACTAGCAGTGGAGCCTTGGGCTTCTGACTTTATAGGATTTGAAAAGAGGCCACACCTAGCAACCAGAAGTTAGTAATTGGCTGCCTTCTGTTTGAAGCTTTGTCCAAAACAGAGTGAAACAAGTCTTGCGAAACTACTCACTAAACCACCTCAGAGACAGCAAAAAGAAAAAGAAGTGGAAGGACAGATTTTTCTCTCCTTTTTATTTTGCACTTCTTTTTCCAGAGAGTATATTCAAACATGCAGTGTTATCTACCCCAATCCTAATGCCAATGATGGGCATACTTCTTTAGTTAAATAGGTTGTAAAATGGAAAGCATAATAACTTAAAAATATATATAAATTTAGATTTGAATTCCAGCTTCATCATTTTTTACCATGTGACTTTAGGGTCATTTTAATATTCCTAAAACCTGTTTTAATTTTGTTTATAGGAATAATATTATCTAGGCTGCCTAGCCACTGGAATTATTGTGACAATTAAGAAATAACATACAGGCCAGTTTCAGTGCCTCAGCCTGTAATCCCAGCACTTTGGGAGGCCTAGGCAAGTGAATTGCCTCAGCCTACGGGTTCGAGACCAGCCCGGGCAACTTGGTGAGACCTCATCTGTACAATAAAAAAATAAAAATAAAATTAGCCAGGCGTGGTAGCACGTGCCTGTAGTTCCAGCTACTTGGAAGGCTGAGGTAGAAGGATTGCCGGAGCCCAGCAGGTCGACACTGGGGTGGCCGTGGGTGTGCCACTCCAGCCTGGGCAAGGAAGTGAGACTCCAACTATTAAAAAAAAAAAAGAAATAACGTATATTCGTCAATTTTAGCATTATTCAGTGCTGAAAATTCTTCTATTTATATTTCACCAGTATTTTTTCTGCTGTCAAAATAAAAGATTTTTTGTGCCTGCATATATTTTGTTGATATAAAAAAGAAACATAAAAAAATTAAATTCCAGATTGGCTCAAAATTCCGAACAAGTTCATGGTAAAAATTTGATCATTGTGACATCTCATAAAGGCATTGACAATGGAGAAAGGTCTATGTACATTAATTATTTTAAGTAGAATCAGTTATATATAAGTCTTGATATAAATACATCCTTGACACTGTAGAATAATTGAGTAATAAAACAAGGAACTAGGACTATAATTTGAAAAGATTATGGAGTAGCAACTAAGACAAAACAGGTAACATAAGAAATTTCCTACCTGATGAATAAAAGGAAAATCTGTTCTGATAGTGATTCATTTTTATTCTTCATTAAGCCTTATGAAATATTATATGATATTTCCATTAAAGTGCGCAAGCATGAACTCTCTCACATTATAGTTCAGTTTATGCTATAGTTTAGTGCTTTGTTCTTTTCCTCTTTTCCTCATAGATCTCTCAGGTAATTAAACGTCAGGTTCACAAAAATTAATGAAAACACTTTCTGACAGTATTTGTAACAAATTCTAAATTCTCAATGCCAGTTTCAACGAAATATTTAAGAAAATGTCAATTTAAGTTTTTAGCACCTACCATACATGTGAGCTAAGAATAAATTAGCTATCTGCTAATGAGTTAATTTGATTGATATTATTGCAAATTGATCTTGACAGACGTAGACTAGCTTTCTAATACCATATTTATGTCATCAGTTGGGGAGAGAAAAGATAATTATGCAAAATCTGATTTTCTTCATTTAAATTTGCATTTGTATTTCTAACTTTGGTAATAGAATGACTGGAGCATTCCTGCACAGTACATTTCTTATTAAAAGAAGCAAAAAATCCATGTACTTTTTATAAAATACAACAACTAAAAAAACACATATAGCTTTTCTGTTTTGTTTCTGTTGTTACTAGTAGCATCAACAGAATGGAATTGCTTTATATATTTGGATCTGTAATATGTTGGCAAATCTAAGATGGCAACAATAATCATGTTACTTGTTGCAGAATTAAGGGAAAAAAATGTTTTTTCCAAAATTAACCTCTAGCTGTACTCTAAGGGCAAATGAAACTCCCAAACATAAAAAGAAAAGGAAGTCATTAATCATATAAAAATATTGCTGTGAATAATCTGTAGCAATCGTTTGTCCTTACGCAATAATAATGTCAACTGGATTTGTGAAAATAAAAGAACATATTAAATATGGTATGATCAAAAGCTAAGGGATAATCACGGGTTAAATGCTTTCTGTGGGTGAAACGCCACATACTACAAGTGCTGAGAAATGACTCACAACTCTTGCTGTTTCTAGAAGATGATGATTCATCAGCTCCACTTACTTTACAGAGAGAGAACATAAAGGAAGAGAAACAAAGGGGAAAAAAGACGTTAAAAGCCGGGCTCGGTGGCTCAGCCTATAATCCCACACCTTGGGAGGCTGAGGTGAGTGAATTGCCTGAGCCCGCGGGTTCGAGAACCGCCTGGGCAACTTGGTGAGACCTCATCTCTACAATAAATCAAAAAATTAGCCGGGCGTGGTAGCGTGTACCTGTAGTTTCAGCTACTTGGGAGGCTGAGGCGGAAGGATCGTCGGAGCCCAGCAGGTCGAGGCTGCGGTGGCCAGGAGCGGCCACTGCACTGCAGTCTGGGCAACAATGAGACTCCAACTCAAAAAAAATAAATAAATAAAATAAATAAATAAATAAATAAAGCATCGACTGTATGCTACATTTTCACAGCTTATGTATTATTATGCCTTTAGTGTAGAATCTGATAGTTGAAAGAAAATAAAACCATAAAATAAAATATGGAGTCTCTCACATATGTCTCATACCTTAACAGAGCAAAAGTATGTGTGTAAGACCCTAAGAACTACCCAATTTTAGTAAGATGTACCCTACCACTTTGTGTGGAAGAAGAGGCATATTCAGAATAATCAAGATCAGTATTTCACTGAAACTTCAAAATCTTCCCACAGCTTCTCACTATCCACATATTATTTTTGTTTGTGTTTCTAATGTGTTCCCAGGTTAAAAAGCATTTTGAGAACTAGTGTCTGTTTTCCTTTAGCTCTAGCTATGTTAAATAACTTATTACACACACACACACACACACACACATTCTGTTCTACTGGAATTATAATTAGTCTCAGTTATTCCCAACATCACATAAATTAAAGATGGATAAAAGTATTTTTTCAAATTTTACCCTTTCAAGCTAATGAAGTAGTCACATGGAAAGCTAAGACTCAGGGAATGCACCTTTCTTGGACTTCACCTAACAATAACAAAAAGAGACAAAATTATCAATGTGCAAGCAAGTTGAAGAAAGAAACTTTTTGATTTTCTTTTTGAATTGGAGTCTCACTCTGCCATCCAGACTGGAGTGCAGTGGCACACTCCTGGCCACCACAGCCTCACCCTGCTGGGCTCCAGCGATCCTTTCACTTCAACCTTAAAGTAGCTGGAACTACAGGCTCGCGAGATCGTTCCTGGCTAATTTTTGATTTACTGTAGATACAAGGTTTCACCAAGTTGCCCGGTGGGTCTCGAACCCGTGGGCTCAGGCAATCCACTCGCCTCGGCCTCCCAAAGTGCTGGGATTACAGGCTGAGCCACGGAGCCCGGTCTTATTTTCTTAACATATCTAATAGAGTAAAAGCATGGCAGATTTACACTTCGGTAAATTATCTTGCTTTTCTTTATATCGACTCAAGGAAAAATATGCCAGAATTTGAGGTCCTCAAACTAGAATTTTGCTATCTTTATGAACTTTGGAAGGAAAATTAAAGTTTCGCAGTAGGTCAGGCCCCAGGAAGTGAAGGGAGCCAGCGTTGAGACTCGCCTGAGCTTTAGAAATTCAGGCGGGTTGTGGACCCTGAGACCATCAGAATGAGTTCAGGAGGTAAAGGCCCACTTCCCTCCTTTACTGTTTGGCACATTCCACTGACAGGGACTTTGATGAAACTTAAAGCTCTGAGAATATGACAGGCATGGCTTACTTCAGGAGTCCATTGTTGCCGTTTCTCATAGACTGCGGTTTCGGCTTTAACTCAAACTCAGTTCAAACTCAGATCACATTTGGGAGACTTTAATATGGTACAAGCTTCTTTATAAGATTTAAAGGTATACTTGTAGAATTAGAATAGACAAATGAAGAGCTGCTCTTAGCTTTAGATGGTATAGATGATTATTTAGAGTTACTAGAAAGGGTCCAGCACGTGCCTTGGGCCGGGCTACATTCCTAAGGGCCCAGCACCTTTGGACTGGGCTGCATTCCTTTAAACCGGTTTTACTTAGAGTTAATATAGGGTTTTTTACCGCTGACTTTAGAAATTTCATCGTTCCCATTTTCTACTATTGTGATTCTGGCCTTAATACAATTTACAGTTTATATTTGGGTTTTATTTTTAGAAGCTTTATTGCTGATGATCAGCTTTATATATTAAGAATTAGGAATTAGAAACCTTTATCGAAGTTAAAATAAATATATAGGCTTTTAGAGTAGCCATTTTGTTAAGAGATTGTAATCAGTTGTTCTGAGAAGTGGCCCACCGTGTACCTTGGACTAAGCCACATTCCTTAGAAACTGGTTTGGGCTATAATTAAGAGTTTTTATAGCTTAGACAGAATCAGCGTAAAATACAAAGGAGTTAGGATTAACTTTAGTCGTTAAATGTTGTGTAAGGTTTAAAAGTTATTGATCATTAGAATATTATGATATTAGAAATGTTGTATTGCTTTTGAGGAATACTAACCAAGCATGAGGAACAGTAAGATAATTTTGGGATTGCCTTCCCTCATGCTTGAGGAAGTGCCTGGTGGGTGGGGGATGCCCCCACCCACCTCGCCTTGTGTTCATGTAAACGTCTTGTGATTTTATTGGGATTGTCCTTCCTCATACCTGAGAAAACACCTGGTGGGTGGGGGGGCACTCCTCATCCACCCGACTTTGTGCTCATGTGAAAGTCTTGTGATTTAACGCGCAAAAATTTAGGATAAAAAGGAGCATGAAAACCTCCATTAAACGGCTTCTGCTCAATCTGTTGGAACAGTGGTCCATTCTCTTTCTTTCTCTTTCTTTTTCTCTACATCTATCTCTTCTGCAGAATCGGCTCCTGCACTAGACGGGAGTCTAGCCTCAGAATCGGCTCCTGCACCAGACAGGAGTCCAGTCTCTTTGTTCCCCAGGAATAATCGCCTAGGCCACCACACCTTCCAGGGACACTCTAAATCTCTTCGCAGGGGCTGAAACTAAGATTCGCAAACTAGGTACCTGAGGAAATCACAGACACCAATGACACTGATTACAGCCAAGGAAATCATATAGAGACTACACTACTGTGCCCCCATAATCAAAGACCTCTACACAAGCAATATCATAGATATATCTACAGGAAAAGTCTTTCCAATGAAAGACAATCCACAAAACTGGAAAAGGTGATTGCTATACCAGACACACAGATATAAATGTAGGGACACATAACACATTTTTAAGAAGCAAGAGAACATGAGAACTCCAAAGGATCACAATAACTCTTCAGTAACAGATCCCAATGAAAAGAAAATCCATAAAATGCCTGAAAAAGAATTCAAGATGATGGTTAAAGAACTTTAGTGAGACACAAGAGAACACAGATAAATAATAGAAATAAATTAGGAAAACAATTCATGATCTCAATGAGAAATTCAACAAAGCTATGAATATTAAAAAAAAAAACAGAAATCCTACAACTGAATAAGTCAATGAATGAAATAAAAAATACAATCAAGAGGTTCAACAATAAACTAGATAAAGCAGAAGAAAAAATTTCTAAATTTGAAGATATGTCTTTTGAAAGAACCTTGTCAAACTTAAAAAAAAAAAAAAAAAGGTATATGTGTACAGGGAAACCAAAAAGCAACCAAACATTCAAATTTGGAGAATTCCAGAAGGAAAAGAGATGGGCAAAGGCATAGAAAACCTATTTAATAAAATAACAAAAAACAAAATAACAGCTGGAAACTTCTCAAGTCTTGGAAGAGATACTGACATCAAGATACAGGAAACTCAAGATCCCCAACTAGATTCAACCAAAAAAGGTCTTCTCCAAGACACAATATATTCAAGCTGTCAAAAGTCAAAGACAAAAATACTAAAACAGCAAGAGAAAAGCAACAGGGCCCATATAAAGAAATTCTCATCATACTACCAACAATATTTGTCAGTAGAAACTTTAAGGGCAAGAAAGAATGGAATAATATATTCAAAGTGCTAAAAGGAACAAAACAAACTGGCAGCCAAGAATATTGTATCCTGCAAAGCTATCCTTAAAAAATGAAGGGGCCAGGTGTGATGGCTCATACCTGTAATCCCAGCACTTTAGGAGGCTAAAGCAGGCAGACTGCTTGAGCCCAGGAGTTCAAAACTAGCCTAGGCAACATAACGAAATCTCATCTCTACAAAAAATTAGCTTGGCATGGTGGCACCGATAGTCCCAGCTACTCATGATGCTGAGGTGGAAGGACAGCCTGAGAAGCAGCCTGGCTGCTATGAGCTGTGATCATCATGATCATGCCACTGCACTCCAGACTGGGCAACAAAGTGATATTCCAACTAAAAAAAAATAAAAAAATAAATAAAGTCTTACCAAGACAAGATAAAACTGAAGGAATTCATCACCTTTTTTTTTTGAGTTGGAGTCTCACTCTGTCACTCAGACTAGAGTACAGTGGGCGCCCCTGGCCACCGCAGCCTCGACCTGCTGGGCTCTAGCAATCCTTCCGCCTCAGCCTTCCAAATAGCTGGAACTACAGGCACGCGCTACCACGCCCAGCTAATTTTTGATTTATTGTACAGATGAGGTCTCGCCAAGTTGCCCATGAGGGTCTCGAACCCACGGGCTTAGGTCATCCACTCATCTCGGCCTCCCAAAGTGCTGGTATTACAGGCTGCGCCACCGAGCCCAGCTTTATCACCTTCTTGACCACCCTAAAAGAAATGCTTATTGGAGTTCTACATCTAGAAGAAAAAGAACAATATCTATCATCATGAAAACACAGCACAATATAAAACTTACTGATAGAGCACATACACAAAGTAGTTAGAGAAAGGAGTCAAATGTTACCACTAGAAAAAAAAACCAAACCACACAAATAAACAATGAAGAGGTAGAAACAAAAAATGTACAAAACAACCAGAAAGCAATTAATGAAATGAGAGAAATAAGTCCTCACCTATCAATAACCTTGAATGTAAGCACATTAAATTCCTCAGTTAAAAGTTAAAGATGGGCTCAATGGCATAAAAATAGTAATAACCATGAACTAACTACAAATTGCTGATAAAATACTTACTTCACCTGTAAAGTCAAACAGATAAAAATGAAGGACTGGAAAAGATATTCCCCACAAACAAAAGCCAAACGCAAGAGGAGTAGCTATACTTATATCACACAAAACAGACTTTAAGTCAAAAACTATTTAAAAAAAGACAAAGAAGGTCATTAGATAATAATAAAGGGATCAATTCAGCAAGAGGATATAATAACTCTAAATATATATGTACCTAATACCACAGCATACCCAGATATACAAATATTAAAGGAAATACTAGATCTAAAAGGAGAGATACAGTCAAACACCCCACTCTCAGCACTGAACAGAATTTCCAAACAGAAAACCAACCAAAAGAAAAAACAAAGAAACAAAAAACCCAACAGATTTAGACTGCACTTTAGACCAAATGAGCATAACAGAAATTTACAGAACATTTCATTTAATAGCGGTATAATGCACATTATTCTCATTAGCATATGAGACATTCTCCAGTAAAAATCATGTTAGGCTACAAAATAAGTCTCAACAAATTATTTAAAATCAAAATCATGCAAAAATATCTTCTCAGACCACAATGGAATAAAATACAAATCAATAACAAGAGGAACTTTGTAAACTGTACAAGTACAGGGAAAATAAACATGTTCCTGGATGATCAATAGATCACTAAAGGAATTAAAAAGAAAAACCACAAAGAACTAGAAAAGAACAAATCAAACACAAAATTAGTAAAAGAAAAGAAATAATAAAGAGCAGAGTAGAAATAAACTAGAGACTGAAAAAAAATGCAAAGTCTCAATGAAATAAAAAGTTAGTTTTTTGAAAAAATAAAACAAAAGCAAAGAATCATGAGAATATTACAAACAATCATATCCTAACAAATTTAAAAGCCTAGAGAAAATGGACACATTCCTTGACTCATACAACCTATTAAGAATGAACCATGAAGAAATAAAAAGCCTGAACAGACCATTAATGTTTAATGAGATAGAATCAGTAAAAAACACTCTCCCCAAAAAAGAAAACCAAGAGGAACTGAATTCTACCAAATATATAAGGAAGAACAAACATCAAACTATATCAAAAAATTGAAGAGGAGGGAATGCTTGTTAACTCATTCTATAAGGTCAGTATTAGTCTACACCAAAACCAGACAAGACACAACAACAACAAAACACAGGCCCATATCACTAATGAACATGAATTTAAAATCCTCAACAGAATATAAGCAAATAGAATACAACAACACATCAAAAACATACTATACCATCAACTGGTAGGACTTATTCCAGATATGCAAGGATGGTTCAATATACACAAAACAATAAATGTAAAACATCACATCAACAGAATCAAGAACAACTTACAAAGGTAAACCTATCAGACTAACAGCAGACTTCTCAGAAGAAACCCTATGAGCCACAAGGGATTGGGGGCCCACCTTCAATCTCCTCAAACAGAATAACTGTTAGTCAAAGACTTTATATCCTGCAAAGCTAAATGTAATAAATGAAGAAGAAATGAAGTTCTTCGCAGACAAGCAAACAGTGAGGAAATTTGTCACCACTAGACTGGCGCTACATGAAATACTCAAAGGAATTCTAAATACTGAAACAAAAGGTCGAAATACACCGGTAGAAAAATGCTGGAAACTGTCAAGTTCACAGGTCTTATGAAACACCATAAAAAAGAGAAACTAAATAAATAAAACAACCAGTATAATGACTATAATAGTGCCATACATATAATTAAGTCTAAATGTAAATGATCTCAATGCACAGCTAAAAAGACACAGACTGGCAGAATAGATTTTAAAAAAAGCACACACAACCCGAATATCTGCTGCATTCAAGAGACCCACTTAACTCATAGGCTCCTACAGACTCAAGGAAAAGAAATGGGGAAAAATATTCCACACAAATGGAAATCAAAAACAAGCAGGAGCAGTCTCTCATATCAGATAAAACAGACTTCAAATTAACAACAGTAAAAAAAGATAAAGATGGCTACTGTAGGCCGGGCTTGGTGGCTCAGCCTGTAATCCCAGCACTTTGGGAGGCTGAGGCAAGTGGATTGCCTGAACCGGCGGGTTTGAGACCAGCCCAAGCAACTTGGCAAGACCTCATCTCTACAATAAAAAATTAAATAAAAAATTAGCCAGGCATGGTAGCATGCACCTGTAGTTCCAGCTACTTGTAAAAGGCTGAGGCAGAAGGATCACCGGAGTCCAGCAGGTCGACACTGGGGTGGCTGTGAGCGTGCCACTGCTCTCCAGCCTGGGCGATGGAGTGAGATTCCAAAAAATAAAAAAAAAAAAAGATTGTTACTGTATAATGATAAAAGGATCAATTCAACGACATAACAATTTTGAAATATATATGCACTAAACACCAAAGCCCCCAGCTTTATAAAAACAAATTCTGCTAGATCTAACATAAAAAGAGAAAGCATACAATAACAGCGGGAGACTTCAACATTCCACTGACAGCGACAGATCAAGGCAGAAAGTCAACAAACAAGCATTGGATTTAAACAGAACTCTAGAGGAAATGGAACTAACAGACATCTACAGAACATTCTATAACAAAACTACAGTGCGTGGAACGTTCTCCAAGATAGATCATATCTTGATAGGGCACAAATCAAGTCTCAATAAATTTTAAAAAATCAAAACCGTATCAAGCATCTTGTCAAACCACAGTGGAAAAAAAACAGAAATCACCTCCAAGAAGAACTCGAAAATCCAAACAAAACATGGAAGCTAAACAATCTGCTCCTAAATGACCCTTGGATCAACACTGAAATCAGTATGAAAATTTAAAAATTCCTCGAAACAAATTACAACAATGAAACAAGTTATCAAAACTTCTGGGACACAGCCAGAACTGTGGTCAGAGGGAAATGTAAAGCACTTAAGGCCTACATTACTAAGAATGAAAGATTGCACATCGACAACCTAACATCACACCTCAAAGAACTAGAAAAACACACACACACACAAAAACAAACCCAAAGCAAGCAGAAGAAAACAAACAAGTTTAGAGTAGAACTAAATGAAATTGAAGTTTTAAAAAAATGCAAAGGATCAATGAAGCAAAAGGTTCATTCTTTGAAAAGATAAACAAGATTGATAGACCACTAGCTAGATTAATAAGAAATGAAGAGAGAAGATTCAAATTAAGTCGATTAGAAATTTATAAGGAGACATTACAACTGATACAACGAAAATTCAAAAGATCATCTGAGACTATTACAAACATCTCTATGCAAACAAACTAGACAATCCAGAGGAAATAAATAAATTCTTAGAAGCATACAACCCACCAACCTTGAATCGGGAAAAAATAGAAACCCTGAACAGACCAATAACAAGCAGCAATATTGAAACAGTAACAAGAAGTCTCCCAACAAAAAAAAGAGTCCATGATTTGATGGACTCACAGCTGAATACTGCCAGACCTTCAAAAAAAGAACTGGCAGCAATTTTACTGAAGTTATTCCACAATATTGAAGAGGAGGAAGTCCTCCCTAATTCAGTGTATGAGGCCACTATCACTCTGACACCAAAGCTAGGAAAAGACACAACAAAAAAGAAAACTACAGACCTTATAATCATAGACGCAAAAATTCTCAACAAAATATTAGCAAACTGAATTCAACGGCACATTAAAAAAAAAAATTATAACACAAACAAGAGGGTTTTATCCCAAGGACACAAGGGCAGTTCAACATACACAAGTCAATAAATGTGATCCACTACCTAACCAGAATTAGCTTTAAAAATCATATGATCATTTCAATAGATGCAGAAAAGCCATTTGATAAAATCCAGCATTCCTTCATAATTAAAACCCACAGCAAAATAGACATAGAGGGAATATCCCTCAAAATAATAAACCTTTATATGACAAGCCCACAGCCAATGTCATCCTGAATGAAGAAAAGTTGAACACAATCCTCCTCGGTACTGAAACAAGGCAAGGATGCCCACTTTCACCATTGCTATTTAAAACTAGTACTGGAAGTCCTAGCCATAGCAATCAGACAAAAGAAAGAAATAGAGGGTATCCCAATTGGAAAAAAAAAAAATCAAACTACTTCTGTATGATGACAATATGATCTTATAACTAGAGAACCCTAAAGACTTCTCTAAAAAACTCCTAGACTTCATAAATGAATTCAGTAAAGTTTCAGGATACATAAACAATACACACAAATCAATAGCGACCAAGCTGAGAATCAAATCACTAATTCAATTCCATTTAAAATAGAAGCCAAAAAGCTAAAATACCTAGGAATATATTTAACCAAGGAGACAAACGGTCTCTACAAAGAGAACTACAAAACTCTGAAAAAAGAAATTACAGAGAAAACAAACAAATGGAGAAATATCCCATGCTCATGGATTGGAAGAATCAACATTATTAAAAAGACCATATTACACAAAGTAATCTATAGATTCAATGCAATTCCTACCAAACTACCAACATAATTTTCCACATAATTAGGGAAAAAAAACCCTAAACCAAAAAAGAGCTAGAATAGCGATCGCAATCCTAAGCAAAAAGAATAAAGCTAGAGGCATCATATTACCTGACTTCAAATTATACTACAAGGCTGTAATAACCAAAACAGCATGGTACTGGCACAAGAACAGACACATAAACCAATGGAACAGAATAGAGAATCCAGAAATAAACCCAAATACCTACAATAGACTGATCTTAGGCAAAGTGAACAAAAGCATAACACAAAGGAAGGACACTCTTTTCAACAAATGGTGCTAGGAAAATTGGATAACTACATGCAAATAAATGAAACTTGATCTGTATCTCTCTCCATATACAAAAATTAAATCAAGATGGAGTAAATACTTAAATGTCAGACCTGAAACCACAAAAATCCTAGAATACATAGGAAAAACTCTTATGGACATGGGCCTATGCAAAGAATTTATGGCTGAAACCCTAAAAACAAACAGCTAAAGCAAAAATAAGTGGGACTTAATTAAACTAAAAAGGTTCTGCACAGCAAAAGAATCAACAAAGCATATAGGCAACCTACCAAATGGAAGAAGATATTTCCAAACTATGCATCTGACAAGGGATTAATACCCAGAATCTACAAAAACTCAAACAAATGAGCAAGAAAAAAGCAAATAACCCCATTAAAAAGTAAACAAATGACATGAACAGACATCTCCCAAAAGATATGCAAAATCAAGAAGATATGCAAATGGCAAACAAACCTATTTTAAAAAGCTCAACATCAGTCATCATCAGGGAAATGCAAATTAAAACCACAATGAGATACCACCTTACACCAGTAAGAATGGCCATCATTAAAAAATCAAAAACCAGATGCTGGCCTTGATATGGAAAAAAGGGAACACTTAAACACTGTTGCTGGAAGTGTAAAACAGTACAAGCTCCACAGAACTTACTCAAAGAACTAAAAGTAGATCTACCACTTGATCCAACAATCCCACTACTAGGTTTCTACCCTATGGAACAGAGGTCATTGTATAAAAAAGACACCT
The DNA here is from genome assembly GCA_963574415.1 of Tarsius wallacei. Lineage (NCBI taxonomy): Eukaryota > Metazoa > Chordata > Mammalia > Primates > Tarsiidae > Tarsius > Tarsius wallacei. The sequence continues at coordinate 5,122 of CAUYQG010079064.1, read as the reverse complement.
GCACCCACATGTTCATCGCAGCACAATTCACAATTGCAAATATACGAAATCAACCTAAATGCCAATCATCCAATCAATGGATAAGGAAAATGTGGTATATATACACCATGGTATACTATGCAATCATAAAAACAATGAAATCACATCCTTTGCATCAACATGGATGGAGCTGTACATCATCCTACGTGAACAGTCTAAAAAACAGAAGAACAAACACCACAAGTTCTCACTCATATGTGGGAGCTAAACAAAGATGAAATGAAAGACACTGGGGACATCAATAAAGCGGGAAGGGAGGAGGATGTTTAAAGTTCAGAAACTTCCTGTGGGGCATAATGTTCACTATCTGGGTAGTAGGGCACCTAAGATTCAATCTCCAACACTACACAATATGTTCATGAAGTAAATATGCATGTGTACCCCCGAATCTAAATTTTAAAAAAAGAAAGAAAAGTAGTCATAAGTTGAGTTGATCCTGCAGAAATAATAGTCAGCAACATAACAGCTGAACAAAGAATATAAAAGGAGGAAGGAAAAATAAGAAGTGAGAGTTATTAAATAAAATAGGTTATGTAGACACCTGGTCGAGAGGAAATGTATAGATAATATAAGTCTCTGAGGGAGTATATTGGAAACATAGAAAACAAAGGGAAAAATTAATTTTATTACTCTTTTTATTTACTTCTGTATCGTCTGAATTATTTTGCAACAAGCATAACTTTCAAGACAAAAAAATCATAAACAGTGAAATATTTAACCTTGTGTGGTTATAATTAATTATACTTAGTATGAAATTGAAACTGTTCTAGAAATCTCAAGATACACTACCATACTATATACTATAATACTAAAAAGAATTAAAGTTTTTGCAGAAAAAATTCATATATTCATTCAGAAAAACTTCAAATTATTTCATTGGATAGAAAATTTCTTCATACATTAGGATGGCAATAACCCACTAACAAGATAAATCACAATAAATCACATATTTTATTTTATTATTCTCTTTTGAGTTGAAGCCTCACTCCATCGCCCAAGTTGGAGTGCAGTGGCACGCTCACAGCCACCCCAGCATCGACCTGCAGGACTCTGGCAATCCTTCTGCCTCAGTCTTCCAAGTAGCCAAAACTACAGGTGCGAGCTATCATGCTCCGGCTAATTTTTTATTTATTGTAGAGATAAGGTTTCGCCAAGTTGCCCAGGTTGTTCTTGAACCCATGGGTTCAGGTAATCCCCTCACCTTGGCCTCCCAAAATGCTGGGATTACAGGTTTGAGACACCACACCCGGCCAAAGCACATATTTTAAGATAATCAAAGGACTAAAAAAAAATTCATGGCAAAAGTAACAAGATAATTTTTTTCAAATGTATTAATCATCTTTGTGTGTGTGTGTGTTAGAGTCTCAGTCACCAAGGCTGGAGTCATACTCTCACAACTACAGCAGCCTAGACCTTCTTGGCTCAGCCTACCCTTCCGCCTCAGCCTTCCAAGTAGCTGAAACTACAGGTGCGCACCACAATGCCTGGCTAATTTTTTTGACTTACTGTAGAGATGAAGTCTCACCAAGTAGCCCAGACTGGTCTCGAATCCCTGGGTTCAGGCAATCCTCTTGTCTCTGTCTCCCAAAGTGCTGGACATTACAGGTGTGAGCCACTGTGCCCTGCCTTAATCATCTTTTTAAGAGTAATTTATATATGCTTTAAAGTTTTCTGCCAGTGCTAATCCAATTTCCAAATTCCTTTTTAAATTCAACACAGTGAATATAACAACATCTCCTGGGTCATTCTGAATATAATCTCCAAGAACGATAACCCTGTATGGTGATGATAATTTATTCAGTATTACATTATTCTGTCATTCTCAGATCAACCTATTATAAAGCTATGTATAGGTGTGTGTGTGTGTGTGTGTGTGTGTGTGTGTGTGTATTTCTAGTTTCCCCCCCATGCTCCTATCTTTTTCTCATGTTGCTTTTAGATCTTTATCATGTTGGCCAGATTTTGTCTTTTACTTTTGCATATGTTGGAATATGCTGTTTGATATTATGCAGTCATTACATATATTATTTCTTTTCATAAATAATGTTGGGCTTTGAGAATCTTGGCCTGTTTTCTTCCTGATACTTGCTTTATTTTCCTCTTTTTTATTAAACCTTTACTTTTTGATTAGACTTAATTAAGGAAAAACAGAAGAAATATCTTGTGTCCTTGGCAGTACTTTGACCAAGCATAACTTTTGTGCTTTCCCCTTAGCTGTTTTATAGATTTCCTCACAATTTACATATATTTGTGGTTTGAATTTTTTGCCTTATGTAATGAAATCCCAAGGCTACAAAGCAATTTCAGATTGAATAGGTGTTTATTCTGTGCATTTTAGTGAAGACAGATGATTTAGAGCAGGGGTCATCAAACTATGGCCCATGGGCCCACTGCCTGTTTTTGTAAATACAGGTTTTTTGGAATGTTTAAACATTGTCTGACTGCTTTCATGCTTCCACAGCAGAATTGAGCAGTTGTGACAAAGCCTATATGTCTTGTAAGCCTAAAATATTTCTTATCTGGAAGCTTATAGAAAAACTTTATCTACTTCTGTTTTAATGTATAAGACTATTGAAACCATGACCATTAAAATTAAAAGCTTTTAAAAATCATATTGATTTATCTAGATTGATTATTATAGAAAATTGCATGTTGGTGATTACTAAAAATTTAGAAAGCCTGCAGATATTTATGTTGAGAAGTCGACATTTTCAGTGTGGACAGTATAGTTATTGTGTATATTTATGTAGAAGGAGACAGTTTAGAAAGGTAAGAGTTATTTAGTGTTAGATTAGGAGATATCTTGATAAAATAAAACTCACATAAATATGAGCCCTTAAATAAATGGTATAATTGTCATTATTTAAGAAACATGAAAACAAGTTAATATTGAAGTATTAAAATTAAATTATGAGATTATATATAGGTCTAACAAATAATTAGAGTATGTGTATCTATATATGTACACACACACCTACACATTCTAATTTCTCCAAGACACATAGTAATTCACCTATACAAAGTAGGTATTAAAGAAAAAATCCTAAACGCAGCAAGAGAAAAAGGTCAGACTACCTACTGGGCAAGACCAATTACAATAGCAGCAGATTTATCTACAGAAACACTTCAGGCTAGGAGAGCTTGGAGCCCAATCTTCAAAGTTCTCAAAGATAAATAATTTCAACCAAGAATTACCTACCCAGCTAAGCTAAGCTTCATCAGTGATGGAAAAATAAAATCTTCCCAGACATTCAGTTCCTAAGAGTTTACACTGCCTCCAGACCAGCTCTACAAGAAACACTTAAGAAAGTGTTAAACACAGAAGAAAGGAAAAAAAGGACAACAAACTTCCCAAGAATGCAGAAAAAAGATTGAAAACACACACAAATCAACCCAAAACTCAAAAGAAAGACAATAAACAAACAAACAGCAGCAACAACAACAAACTCTATAAGAACCTCATGACAGGATTAAACTCTCACATCTCTATAATTAGACTGAATGTGAATGGACTAAATGCACCACTGAAAAAACACAGAATGACAAAATGGATAAAATATCATGAGGCAACAATATATTGTCTCCAAGAGACTCACCTCACCAGAAAGGACACATACAGACTTAAAGTAAGAGGATGGGAAACAAAATTTCAGGTGAACAGAATACAAAAGAAAGCAGGACTCATGATCTTAATATCAGACAAAATACCCTTTAAACTGTCAAAAATTCAAAAAGATATGGAAGATCACTACATAATGAAAAAGGTTCAATCCATCAGTAAGAAATATCTATCCTAAACATATATGCACCCAACATAGGAGCATCGACTTTCATAAAGCAGCTTCTAAGTAAATTTTAAAAAGATATTGACTCTAACGCTATCATAGCTGAGGACTCAAACACCCCACTAACAACCCTATACAGATCATCAAGACAAAAAGTCAACAAGGAGGTTCAGAAACTTAATGTGATGCTTGACCAAATAGACTTAGCTGGCACCTACAGAACACTCCACTCAACAACCACGGAATAAATATTCTACCACATGAAACTTACTCTAAGATCAATCACATCCTTGGCCACAAATCAAGCATAAACAAATTCCATAAGATTGAAATTCTGCCATGCACCTCCTCAGACCACAGTGGAATAAAAATAAATATCAACACGAACAAAGTTCCCCCAAACCCCACAAAGACAAGGACACTAAACACCATGATGCTAAACAACTCCTGGATCAACACGGAAATCAAAATAGAGATTAAAAGATACCTGGAAAGAAATGAAAACAAAGAAACATCTTACCAAAATCTCTAGGATGCCATGAAAGCGGTAGTAAGAGGGGAATTCATATCTCTATGAACACACACAAAGAAAATGGAAAAATCACAAGTTAACAGCCTAACAAATCACCTAAGGAAGCTGGAAAAGCAGGACCACCAAAACCTTAACTTCAGCAGAAGAATCCAGATCACCAAAATAAAAGACCAAATTCAGGACACAGAAGACAAAAATATAATACAAAAATCAATGAAACAAAAAGTTGGTTTTTTGAAAGGATAAATAAGATTGATAGACCCCTAGCTAAACTGACCAAGAAAAAGAGAGAAAAAGCCCAAATGAACACAATCAGAAATGCAAAAGAGCAAGTCACAACTGATCTCGAAGAAATACAAAAGATTATCAGAGCCGGGCTCGGTGGCTCAGACTGTAATCCCGCGCCTTTGGGAGGCTGAGGTGAGTGGATTGAATGAGCCCGCGGGTTCGAGACCCGCCTGGGCAAGCAAGACCTCATCTCTACAATAAATCAAAAAATTAGCCAGGTGTGGTAGCGCACACCTGTAGTTCCAGCTACTTGGAAGGCTGAGGCGGAAGGATCGCCGGAGCCCAGCAGGTTGAGGCTGCGGTGGCCGGGAGCAGCCACTGCACTCCAGTCTGGGTGACAGAGTGAGACTCCAACTCAAAAAAATATATATATATATGCTATTATAGTATATTTGTATGGTAGAATTTTATCCAGCAATAAAAATAAATGGCCTTGAGTGGTTTCTCTCACCCATGCCAGCTCTGGTATGTCTCTCTT
>CAUYQG010079062.1:0-16528 GCA_963574415.1 Tarsius wallacei | reverse complement strand
TCAGCCTTCCAAGTAGCTGGAACTACAGGCGTGCGCTTCCACGCCCGGCTAGTTTTTGATTTATTGTAGAGATGAGGTCTCGCCAAGTTGCCCAGGCAGGTCTCAAACCCGCGGGCTCAGGCAATCCACTCACCTCAGCCTTCCAAAGTGAGAGATTACAGGCTGAGCCACCAAGCCCGGCTGAGTGAATTTTTAATATAAATGTGAGGACATAAAGCATTAGTGTCAGTGAACCAATTTCAGCTGTTCAACTTTAGCATACTGCCAGAATTTGGACTTTTTTTTTTTTAAACGAAATCTTGCTCTGACACTTAGGCTAGCATGCAGTGGTGCGATCATAGTTCACTGCAGCCTTGAAATCTTAGGCTCAAGCTGCAGCCTACCAAATAGCTAGGATTACACACAAGTGCCACCACACCTAGCTACATTTTCTTTCTTTCCTTCTTTTCTTGGTAGAGACAAGATCTTGCTATGTTGCTCAGGCTGGTCTCAAACTTCTGACCTCAAGCAATCCTCAGCCTTCATTCATCCAAAGTGCTGAGATTACAGGTGTGAGTCACTATACCTGGCCTAAATCAAGTAAATTTATTACTGTCAGCAACTAAATAGTGCTTGTAGCATTTTTATCATGCAGTTTAATTTCATTCATTCACTGTATTTTTATGATTGAGTTGTTCTACATGCAAGAACATGTTTTGGGGGTTTTCTTTGTTTTGTTTTTTGTTTTTGAGTTGGAGTCTCACTCTGTTGCCCAAGCTGGAGTGCAGTGGCATACTCACGGCCACCGCAACCTTGACCTGCTGGGCTCAGGCAATCCTTCCGCCTCATCCTTCCAAGTAACTGGAACTATAGGCATGTGTCACCACACCTGGCTAATTTTAAAATTTATTGTAGAGACGAGGTCTTACCAAGTTTCTCAGACTTGTCTTGAACCTCTGGCCTCAGGCAATCCTTTCGCCTCTGCCTCCCAAAGTGCTGGGATTATAGTCGTGAGCCACTGCACCCGACTGTAAGTACATGTTTTTAATGTCTGTCTTCTGTTCGTGTTCCTGTAAGTTTACTATTAAAACATATCAAACTATTAAAAATAAATAAAATAATTTTATTTTAATAACAACAATTTTTACAAGCGAGGGCGATTGTGCTAAGACTGAATGTTGCATTCATGGAGATTTTATCCTACTATTCTCTATTGTTGTTTATGTTTAAATTCCCATAAGAAAAATTGTGAAAAGGGAAAAAAAGCTTAATTGAGTGAGGAAAGATGAGGCATTAGATAAACTTCCAAGACTTTTTCCACATCTGGATGGCAAATAAAACCACATCAAATGGCCAGGCGTGGAGGCTCCTACCTATAACCTCAGCTATGCAGGAGGATTGCTGGAGTTTAGAAGTTCAAGGCTGCAGTGAACCATGATTGGGTCACTGCACTCCAGCCTGTATGACTAAGAAAGATACTGTCTCAAACAAAAAAAAAGATCAAATGTCTAAAGAATGAAAAAAGAGATATAGAGTGGGGAGCTACTGTAATCCTGACAGGTAAAATCTGCTTAGGCGATGAGTAAGATATACTCTGAATTAAGCAATAATTAAGAATAAAAACATAATAGTGTTCATTCACATCAACAGAATATAAAAGGAAGCAACTCATAAGTCTGTGGATGGTGAGTACTAAGGGAGTATATGCCACTTCTGTAACACACCACTGAAAGAGAATTCACAGAAAAGAGACTTTCTACTTCTCCCCATTGAGAGGTTTTCTCTAGGTAAAGCGCTAAGACTAACAGTGACTGATTCTCAAACCTTCTACTCACTAATTGTGTAGTGGGCAAACAATTCTACCTCTTTGTTTTGTTTTGTTTTGTTTTGTTTTTGAGCTGGAGTCTCACTCCGTGGCCCAGACTGGAGTGCGGTGTCAAGCTCCCAGCCACCGCACCCTCGACCCACTGGGCTCTGGCGATCCTTCTGCCTCAGCCTTCCAAGTAGCTGGAACTACCACACCCAGCTAATTTTTTTTTTTTAATTGTATAGATGAGGTGTCGCCAAGTTGCCCAGGCAGGTCTCGAACCCTTGGGCTCAGGTAATCCACTCACCTCAACCTCCCAAAGCGTGGGATTATAGGCTGAGCCACTGAGCCCGGCTTATCCTACCTCTTTGAATTTCACCTATAACATGGGGATAATTCTATCTTCCTTACAAAAATCAGAAACAAATCACTAGCACAATGTAGGCAGTTAATAAACTGCAGTTAGGCCGGGCTCGGTAGCTCAGCCTGTAATCCCAGCGCTTTGGGAGGCCAAGGTGAGTGGATTGCCTGAGCCTGTGGGTTCGAGACCCACCTGGGCAACTTGGCAAGACCTCACCTCTACAATAATCAAAAATTAGCCAGGCGTGGTAGCATGCGCCTGTAATTCCAGGTACTTGGAAGGCTGAGGCAGAAGGATCACTGGAGCCCAGCAGGTCAAGGCTGCGGTGGCTGGGAGCGGCCACTGCACTCCAGTCTGGGCGACAGAGTGAGACTCCAACTCAAAAAAAAAAATAAATAAATAAACTGCAGTTAGTATTATTATTACTGAGTTTAACAGGAAAAGGCTAGGCATGGTGACTCACAACTGTAATAATCCCAGCAATTTTGGAGGCCAAGGTGGAAGGACTACCTAAATCTAGGAGTTCAAGACTAGCCTAGGCAACATAGCTAGACCTCCTCTCTACAAAAACAAAACAAACAAACAAATACAAAAAACAGCTTAGTGTGGTAAAAACGCCTGTAGTCCCAGCTATTTCAGAGGTTGAGACAGAAAAATTGCCTGAGCCCAGGAGGTGGAAGCTGCAGTGAGCCATCATCATGCCACTGCACTCCAGCCTGGGCAACAGAGTAAGACCACAACACCCCCCCCTCCCCGCCCCAAAGAGCAGGAAAGAATAATATCCATTAGAGTTAGGAATGGCCATTTCTAGTCTATGTAGAATGGGAGGTCTTATGCAAAAGCAATAAAACATTTAAAAAGAGGCCAAGTTTTAAAAAGAGGCTCACACCTATAATCCTAGAGCTTTGGGAGGCTGTGGCTGGAGGATCCCTTGAGGCCAGGAGTTGGAAACCAACCAGGGGAACATAGTGAGAGCTTGTCTCTACAAAAAAAAATTAGCAGGGTGTGGTGGTACACTGTAATCCTAGCTTCCTGGGAGACTGAGGCAGGAGCACTGCTTGAGCCCAGAAGTCTGAGGCTGCAGTGAGCTATGATCATACCATTGCTCTATAGCCTGGGTAACAAAACAAGATCCTGTCTTTATTTATTATTATTATTATTTTTGAGCTGGAGTCTTACTCTGTTGCCCAGGCTGGAGTGCAACATATAAAAAGCAAATCCTTAAAACTTTTAGAAACAAATAGGCTGGGCGCAGTGGCTCATGCCTGCAATCCCAGCACTTTGGGAGGCAGAAGCGAGAAGACTGCCTAAGTCTCTAAAATAAATTTAAAAATTAGCCAGGTGTGGTGGCATGCAACTGTAGTTCCAGCTACTTGGAAGGCTGAGGTAGAAGGATTACCTAAACCAGCAGGTCGAGGCTGTGGTGACCATGAGTGTGCCACTGTACTCTAGCCTGGGCAACAGAGTGAGACTCTGACTCAAAAAAGAAAAAAAAAGTACAAGATTCTTTATGCTCTCAGCATAAAGAAGGATTTCTTAAATAAGAATCAGAAAGCACAAACCAGAAAAAAAAAAAGATTGCAATGTTTGATGACAGCAGAATTGAAAACTTTGATACCATTTTAAAAATTCATGATAAGGTATACACTGGACGGTTTATTTATTTATTTAGTTGAAACATACATATATGACAAATAACTGATACTCAATATATATATGAAGAATTAAAAACTAAATATAATAAGATCAATAACTAATTAGGAAACTTGGCAAATACTGAAAAATAGAAACCCAAATGGCCTATAATAAAACAACAGAAATCCACCTTCTAGCAATTAAGAAAATACAGCTGGGTGTGGTGGCTCACATTTGTAATCCTAGCACTTTGGGAGGCAGAAACGAAAGGATTGCCTGAGCAACATGGCAAGACTTCATCTCTACAATATTAAAAAAAAAAAATCAGCTGGACTTCGTAGCACACATCTGTGGTTCCAGCTACTTGGAAGGCTGAAGTAGAAGGATCAAGGCTGTGGTGGCCTTGAGCGTATCACTGCACTCCAGCCTGGGTGACAGAGTGAGACTCTGCCTCAGGAAAAAAAAAAGAAAATATAATTTTTCCCCCAAGAGACAGGTCTTTCTATGTTGCCTGATCGCAAACAATCCTCCACCTGAGCCTCCGAAGTAGCTGGGATTACAGGCATGAGCTACCACACCTAGATGAAAATACAATTTAAAACAAAGAAATAGCCGGGCTCGGTGGTTCAGCCTGTAATCCCACGCCTTTGGGAGGCTGAGGTGAGTGGATTGCCTGAGCCCGCGGGTTCGAGACCTGCCTGGGCTACTTGGCGAGACTTCATCTCTACAATAAATCAAAAAAATCAGCCGGGCGTGGTAGCGCGCGCCTGTAATTCCAGCTACTCGGAAGGCTGAGGCGGAAGGATCGCCGGAGCCCAGCAGGTCGAGGCTGCGGTGGCCGGGAGCGACCATTGCACTCCAGTCTGGGCGACTTCTGGGATCATGCAATCCTCCTGCTTCAGCATCCCAAAGTGCTGGGATTACAGGCATGAGCCCAGCGATGTCCTCTCTTCTATGTCTTCACAAATTTTAGAATCAGCTTGTCAACCGACTGGAATTGTACTGAATCTATGGATCTGGAAGAAATTGAAACCCTAATATCAAATTTTCTGATCCGTAAGCAATGTTTTGGTCAAAAGCAATAGTGTTGCATGTGTCTTGTTAAATTTAGTTCTAAGTGTTTCATATTTTAAGCTATTTGTAAATGGATGTTTTATTAATTTCAATTTCAGGTTGCTCTTGCTATGTATGTATCAGCATATAATTTCTATTCTTTATTTTATTAGATTAGAAAATACAGTATAGTTTAGAGTTGAGTTTAGTGTAGTTTAGTATAGTGTAGTGTAGTGTAGTTTAGTTTAGTTGGAGTTTCACTCTGTTGCCCAGGCTGGAATGCCATGGCACACTCACAGCCACCCCAGCGCCGACCTGCTGGGCTCCAGCAATGATCCTTCCATCTCAGCCTTCCAAGTAGCCATAATTACAGGCGCAAGCTAACCACGCCTGGCTAATTTTTTGATTTATTTTAGACACAAGGTCTCACAAAGTTGCCCAGGCTGGTCTAGAACCCACAGGCTCAGGCAATCCACTCGCCTTGGCCTCCCAAAGTACTGGGATTACATCATTTATTTAGAAAGTAAATTAAAGAGAGAGGGAGGAGATAGATTCATCTCCCCAAGGTAGGGAAGGGATTATTTATTTTTAAATACTGATTTTGTATGCTGCAACCTTCCTAAACATTTCCAATTTTATAAATTCCTTATGATTCTCTCCATTCATGATGCTATCTTCTGTAGTGGGACACTATTTTTCCTTTTCAAGCTTACCCCTTTTATTGTTTTTCCCCCCTCCTCACTTAGTGCAATGACCAGAATCATCAATACCATCTTGAAAAGAAGTGGTAAGAGCAAATATCCCATGCCTTTTTCTCATTCTCAAGAGCAATGAATTCAGTATTTTCCCATTAAGTATGAAACCTGTAGGTTTTTCATAAATGTCTTCTATCAGTTGAGGACATTTCCTTTAATATATTCAGAATTTTAAAAATATAAATGGAAGATGAATTTTATAAATTCTTTTTCTGCCTCTATTAAGATGTTCATGGGTCATTCTCTTCTTTAGTTTGTTAATAGTGAATTATATTGGTTTAATTTTGTATGTTAAATCAACTTTGAAAGTGCAGTATATCTTGGCCATGATATACTGTACTTTCTATATATTGCTAGGTTCAATTTATTAAAACTTTGTTAAGGATTTTTGCATCTATGTTCACAAGGGATCTTGGTGTGTACTTTTTTTTATGTCTTTGTCTGGTTTTGAAATCAGGGTAAGGTTAGGCTCATAATAAGTTGGGAGGGTTCCCTCTATGTTCTTCACAAGTTCATGTAGAAGTGATGTTTCTGGCTGGGCGCAGTGGTTCAAGTCTGTAAACCCATTACTTTGGGAGGCCAAGGTGAGGGGATTGCCTGAGCCTATGGGTTCGAGAACAGCCTGGACATCTTGGCGAGATCTCATCTTTACAATAAAAAAAAAAAAAAGTAGCCGGACATGGTAGTGTGTGCCTGTAGTTCAAGCTACTTGGAAGGCTGAGACAGAAGGATCACCAGAACCCAGCAGGTTGACGCTGGGGTGGCCGTGAGTATGCCATTGAATTCTAGCCTGAGCGACAGAGTGAGACTCCACCTCAAAAAAAAAAAAAAGATGTTTCCTAAATTGTTGGTAGGATTCAACAGTGAAGCCATCTGAGCCTATCGGCAAGTTTTTAAATTACAATTTCTCTAGCAGATACAGGTCTATTCAGGTTGCTTCTTTTTGGCTGAGCTTCAGCAGTCTGTGTCTTTAAGGAATTTGTTCATTTAATATAAATTGTCGAATTTCTTGGCACAGAATGGTTCAGGGTATTCCACTGTTTCTTTCTTTCTTTTTTTTTTTTTTTTGAGTTGGAGTCTCACTCTGTCGCCCAGACTGGAGTGCAATGGCCGCTCCCGGCCACCGCAGCCTCGCCTGCTGGGCTCCGGTGATCCTTCCGCCTCAGCCTTCCGAGTAACTGGAACTACAGGCGCGCGCTACCATGCCCGGCTGATTTTTGATTTACTGTAGAGATGAGGTCTCGCCAAGTTGCCCAGGTGGGTCTCGAACCCGCGGGCTAAGGCAATCCACTCACCTCAGCCTCTCAAAGCGCAGGATTACAGGCTGAGCCACTGAGCCCGGCTTCCATTGTTTCTTAATGCCTAAAAATGATCAGTGATGTTCCTTCTCTCATATCTCATACTAGTGTGTCTTCTCTCTTCCTTTCCAAGTCTGGTTAAAAGTAAATTTTGTTAATTTTTTAAAGAATCAGCTTTTAGTTTCATTGATTTCTCTTTACTTATTTGCTTTTTATTTTACTTATTTGTTTCCCTTGGTTATTACAATTTTCTCTACTTTGCTCATGTTGAGTTTAATTTGCTCTTCTCTTCTAATTTCTTTTTTTTTTCCTTCTTCTAATTTCTTAAGGTGGAAACTTCAGTCAATGATTTTAGATCTTTCCATTTCCCAACATAACTATTTAATACTATAAATTTTCTTTGAATACTGCATATCCCAAATTTGCCTATACTGTGTTATTACTTTCATTCTGTTAAAAACATTTTCTAATTTTTCTTATTACTTCGTTGTTGTTGATATTTGATTCAAAATGTGTTTATTTTCCAAATATTTGGAGAATTTTTCCAGATATTTTTCTGTTGATTTCTAATTTACTCCCTTTATGATAAAATAACATATTTTATATAATTTAAATCCCAAATTTATTGAAACTTCTTTTACAGTCCCAGATACAGTCTATCTTAGTAAACATTCTATAAACACTAGAAAAGAATTTGTATCATGCTGTTGTTGGAGTGGTCTGTGTCAACTAGGTCAAGTTAGTTAATGATTTTTTTTAACTTGTTCTACCAATTATTGAGAGAGTGGTATTGAAATCTTCAGCTATATTGATGGATTTGCTATTTCTTATTTCAGTTCTATTACTTTTTACTTCATCTACTCTGAAGCTATCATTAAATGTATAAACAGTTATGATTGTGAAGTCCCTTGAAGAACTGACTTTTTTCATCATGAAATAAGCCGTTATATCCATGGTAATATTCCTTGCTCTGAAATCCACTTTGTCTGATATTAATATAGTAACTCCTGATTTCTTCTGGTTAGTGTTTGCATGGAATACCTTCTTTCACCCTTCTAGTTTTAGTCTGTGTCTTTAAGCATACCTAAAATGGTTTCTTGCAGACAGCACTTAGTTGGGTCTTGTTTTTAGATGCAATCTGATAATTTGCCCCTATTGAGGTGTTTACATTGTTTGCATTTAACATGATTATTGATATGGTCAGATTTAAATTGACCATCTTGCTGTTTTCTATTTGTCTAATATGTTTAATTTCCCTTTTTCTGACATATTTTAGATTATTTTAATGATTTAATTTTATCTCCTTTATTGGCTTATTAGCTATATCTCATTTTCTAAAAAAGTAGTTTCTTCAGGGTTTATAGCATACACTTTTAACTTATCATAATATACCTTCAAGTAATATACTACTTCACACATAAGAACCTTAGAACAGTACACAGTTGATCCTTGAACAACACAGGTTTAAACTGCACAGGTCCACTTATATGTGAATGTTTTTCAAAAAATATATATACAGTGGCTCACGCCTACAATCCCAGCACTTTGGGAGGCCGAGGCAGGAGGATCACTTGAGCCCGGGAGTTTGAGACCAGCCTAGGCAACATAGTGATGCCTCATCTCTACAAAAACTGAAAAATAGGCTAGGCATAGTGGCATGCACCTGTAGTCCCAGCTACCCAAGAGGCTGAGGCAAAAAAGATCACCTGAACCCAGGAGGTCAAGGCTGCAGTGAGCTGTGATCATGTACTCTATCTAGCCTGGGCAACAGGGTAAGATCCCAACTCAAATATCAAAAAAATTAACCAAAAGGTATGTCACAAATGCGTAAAATATATGTAGCTATTAGTCTATTTTACCATTTGCTACCATAAACTATACACAAATCTATCATAAAAGTTAAAATTTATCAAAACTTACACAAATACCATTTGAGAGAAATATAAATAAACATGATACGATATTATATCATAACTGCATAAATTAATTGTATTATATACTGTACTACTACAATTTCATAGCCACCTCCTATTGCTTTTACAGTAAGTTCAGGTAAGCTCAAGTGTTGTTAAGTATTCACTTTAAACACCATGTAATGCTAGTCATCTCCATACAAGCATTGATTCTCCAGTAAATTGAGTATCTCAGTAAAAAGTGATGTTTTAGCCAGGCTCGGTGGCTCAGCCTATAATCCCGTGCCTTGGGAGGCTGAGGTGAGTGGGTTCGAGACCCGCCTGGGCAACTTGGCGAGACCTCATCTCTACAATAAATCAAAAAATTAGCCGGGCGTGGTAGCATACACCTGTAGTTCCAGCTACTTGGAAGGCTGAGGTGGAAGGATCGCCGGAGCCCAGCAGGTCGAGGCTGCGATGGCCGGGAGCGGCCACTGCACTCCAGTGTGGGCAACAGAGTGAGACTCCAACTAAAAAAAAAAAAAAAAAAAGTGACATCTTACAGTTCTTGCGTATTTTTTTTTATCATGTTTAGTACAATACCATAAACCTTGAATAATGCCATGTTACCCATACAAAGTGCCACTAGTGATGCTGGAAGTGCTCCCAAAAAACAGAGAAAAGTCATGACATTAAAAGAAAAAGTTGAATTGCTTGATATGTACCATAGGTCTGGGCTGTGGTTGTCCGCCATTTCAAGACAAATGAATACAGCCTATGAACCATTACAAAAAAAAAAAGAAAAGGAAATGTGTGAAGTTGTCGCTGCAGCTACACTGGCAGGTGCAAAAACCTCACACTTTTTGCAAAATCTCTTTTAAATCTCATATTGAAAGTTCAACTTTTATGTGGGTGCAAGATTGCTATAAGAAAGGCATACCTATAGACTCTAAGAAGACTCAAGAAAAAGTAAAGTCATTATATGACAACTTAAAGCAAAGAAAAAAAAAGGTGAAGGATCTAAAGCTGGAGAATTTAATGTCAGCAAAGGATAGTTTGATAATTTTAGAAAGAGGTTTGGCTTAAAAAAAAAAAAAGTCAAGATAACAGGAGAAGCAGGTTCTGTCAACCAAGAGGTAGCAGACAAAATCCCAACTACTCAGGAGGCAGAAGCAGGACTGCTTCAACCCAGGAGTTCAAAACCAGCCTGGGCAACATGGCGAGACCTCATCTAAAAAAAAAAAAAGAAAGAAAGAAAATGATTGAGGAGAAAGGATACCTGCCTAAACATGTTTTTAATGCGGACAAAAGTGTCCTATTCTGGCAACAACAACAACAACAAAAATGCCACAAAGTACACACCAAGATGTAAGGCAGGAAGTGATAGGATAACTCTACAATTTTGTGCAAATACACTTGGGTTTATGGTCAGGAATGCCCTTATCTATAAAGCTGCTAACCCCTGAGCCTTGAATAGAGGAGATAAACAGCAGCTGCCAGTCTTTTGGTTATATAAGAAGTCCTAAGCAACCACCAATGTACTTTCTGACTTTAGACTAACTCTTCAATTTTGAAAGGTACTATCACTGCCTATAGAATTTCAGGTTGACAGGTTTTTTTCATTTAGCACTTTAACGTATATTTTGCCTTGCAGTAATTCTTTTTTTCTTTTTTGAATTGGAGTCTCATTGTCACCCAAGCTGGAGTGGAGTTGCATGCTCACAGCCATCACATCCTTGTCCTGCAGATCTTAGGGGAGCCTCCCATCTCAGCCTTCCAAGTAGGAACTATAGGCACATGCTACCGTGCCTGGCTAATTTTTTGTCCAGGCTGGTCTCGAACCCCTAGGCTCAGGCAATCCTCTTGCCTCTCAAAGTGCTAGGATTACAGGCATGAGTCACCATACCTGGTGCCTTGCAATGAGGGATTCTAATGAAAAGCTGCTGTTAATTCTTACTTTGTATATTAGTTTGCTAGGGTTGCCATAAGAAAATAGCATAGACTAAGTGGCTTAAACAGAAAATTTATTCTTCTCACGATTCTGAAGGTTAGAAGTCCAAAGTTAGGGTGTTGTCAGATTTGGTTTCTCCCAAGGCCTCTCTCCTTGATTTCCAGATAACCATTTCTTGCTGTGTCCTTACATGGTCTTTCTTCTATGCATGCATACCCATACTGCTAGTATCTAAATGTCCTCTTCTTAAAAAGACACAAAATTGGATTAGGACCATCCAAGCAACCTCATTGTACTTAATTATCTCCTTAAAAGCCCTATCTCCAAATACAGTCATATTCTGAGGTCTTAGGGACTGGCAATTAGGACTTCAACATATGAATTTTGGAAGGACACGATTCAATTTATAACACTTTGGTTCCTCTGTATATAATGTGTTTTCTCTGTCTGCTTTAAAGACTTTCTCTTTATCACTAGCTACAAGTAATTTGAATAAAATGTTCCTGGGTATAACTGTCTTCATAATTGTTCTGTTTTGGGTTGTCACAGATTCAAAGAGTTCAAAGAACTCAAAACAGAAAAATCTCAGAGAAAATGACCAAGGTATACATCACAATCAAATTGTTTAAGATCAGTGATGAAGAGAAAATCTTGTATAATTTTTTTCTCCTAAAATTTTTTTTTAATTGAAAGAGGGTCTCACTCTGTCCCTCAGAGTGAAGGGCAGTGGCATAATCATAGCTCACCGCAGCTTCAGACTCCTGAGCTAGGTGATCCTCAGCCTTTTAAGAAGCTGGGACTACAGGTGTGCCATTACACCCAGCTCGTTTTTTTAAATTTTTCATAGTTACGGGTCTCACTATGTAGCCTAGGCTAGTCTCAAACTCTTGGCCTCAGCAATTCTCCTGCCTCAGCCTCCCAAAGTGCTGAAATTACAAGCATGCGTCACCAGACACAGTCAGCTGTAGTTTTCATTAAACTTAGAAAAATTTTGGCTGGGTGCAATGGCATACGCCTGATGTTGTCCCACTGCACATGCTCCACTTATTTTTTTCTGTCTTTTTTTCTATGTTTCATTTTGGATAAGTTTCTTTGCTATGTCTTCAAGTTCACTAATCTTTTCTTCTGCAGTGCCTATCTGCTGTTAATCCTGGTCACTGCATTTTTCATCTCATTTTCAAAAGTTATATATATTTTAGTTATTTTTGTATCTTTCGTGTCTTTACTTAATATGCTGTATGTGGGTCATTTCTGGGTCTATTTCTATTGACTGTTTTCTCTCATTGGATTGTATTCTGTTTCTTTGAATGTCTGATAATTTGTGAGTGGATAACAAATGTAAATTTTACATTGTTGGCTGCTTGAGTTTTAAAATATTCCCTTAAATAATTTTGGGACTCAGTGACTTTGAAACAATTTGAACCTTCTGGGGCTGACTTTCATGCTTTGTTAGGTTAGTCCAAGACAGCATTTAGACTAGGACTAATTTGGTATCACTACTGAGGTACTACCATTCTAAGGACTCTACCTAAATAAAGCCCCAGATGTTGTTTTTGTTTTGTTTTGTGTTTTTGAGTCAGAGTCTCACTCTGATACCCAGGCTGGAGTGCAGTGGCATGCTCACAGCCACCGCAGCCTCAACCTCTGAGCCCAGGTGATCCTTCTGCCTCAGCTTTCCAATTAACTGGAACTACAGGTGTGCACCACCACATTCAGCTAATTTTTTTTTTTTTTTGGTAGAGATGAGACAAGGTCTTGCCATGTTGCCCAGCCTGGTCTCAAACCCATGGGCTCAGGCAATCTTCTCACCTCCGCCTTCCAAAGTGCTGGGATTACAGGCATGAGCCACCACTGCTGGTGTTAGAAGATGTTTCTACTCTGGCTAATAGAAACACAAAATACACATGGCCCTGTATTCCAAGGTCTGTTCTAACTAATCCTTTCCAGTAGTCCTTCTCTGGCCTTGGACAGTTTCCTCACACCAATGAACTGATCAGTACTCAGTTAAAGAGTCTAAGACTGTAAAGTTCAACAGAACTTTTTCTGTGATAATGAAACTGTGGCCACTGAACATCTAAATAGTGGTTCATGCAACTGAGAACCCAATTTGTATTTAAATATCCACATGTAGCTAGTGGCTACTGTATTGGACAGTGCATGTTTAAGGAAACCCTTTGCAGATTTCTAGGGTTCCTTCTTGAGAAGCTCTCTCTTCTTAAATACTTTGCCCCACAAATTTTAGCTGCCTTGGCTTCCCCAAACTCTTACCTCTTTCTCCTCAATTCTAGATTGCCAGCTGTTAGAGTATCCCTCCCTACCTAGTTTCAGCCTGGAAACTTTTTTTCAGGCTGAAAAGTGAGATAATAGGGCTCAATTTGTTTATTTTCCTTCTCTCAGGGACTGCTGTTCTATACTACTTTGTCCAATATCTGAAAATAGTTTTTTTCATATACTTTGTCCAGTTATTCATTTGTTTAAGCCAGAGGCACAAATCAACTTCCTGTTACTCAGTCATTACCAGAACAGTAAGTTCTCTTCTACTGAGCTTATAAATTTTCAATGATTAAACTTTTTTTTATTTCTAAAATTATCTGATTATGGCTGGTGTGGTGACTCATGCCTGTAGTCTGAGTACTTTGGGAGGCCAGGGCAAGAGAACTGCTTGAGGCCAGAAGTTTGAGATCAGCATAGGCAACACAGAGAAACCTCATTTCTACAAAAAAAAAAAAATTAGCCAGGTATGGTAGTACATGCCTGTGGTCCCAGCTACTTGAGAGGCTGAGGTGGAAGGATTACCTGAGGTTGAGGCTGTGGTGAGTCATGATTGTACCACTGCATTCCAGCCTGGGCAACACAGAGAAACTCCAAGTAAAAAAAAAATAACAATGGAATATTATGCAGCCATAAATAAGGACAAACATATGGACTTCACAGAAACTTGGATGGATTTAGAATCTATCATACTCAGTGATGAATCACAGAAACAAAAAACAGAGTACCATAAATTCTCACTCATAAGCAGATCTTGAACAATTATCATAATACTATATGAAAGGAATTGGCAGTAGTAGGAAACTGCCAGGGGAGTGGGGGTGGGATTGGTAGTTGAGGGAAACTGCCAGGGAAGGGAGGAGCATACCTCATCAACAAGGGTACCTGCATAATAAACATTTGTGTACCTAACCCTGAATTGTACCCCACATCTTTAAAATAAAAAATAAAATAAGCCGGGCTCAGTGGCTCAGCCTGTAATCCTGCGCCTTTGGGAGGCTGAGGTGAGTGGATTGCCTGAGCCCGCGGGTTCGAGACCCACCTGGACAAGCAAGACCTCATCTCTACAATAAATCAAAAAATTAGCCGGGCGTGGTAGCGCGCGCCTGTAGTTCCAGCTACTCGGAAGGCTGAGGCGGAAGGATTGTCGGAGCCCAGCAGGTCGAGGCTGCGGTGGCCAGGAGCGGCCATTGCACTCCAGTCTGGGCGACAAAGTGAGACTCCAACTAAAAAAATAAAATAAAATAAAATAAAATAAAATAATCTCACTGCTTATTGTACAAACCAGTCTTACTTTATTATCTTGTTTCTTGTTTATGCTTTTTATTCACTTTTCTATTTCATTAAATATGCTTATTTTATGTTCTATTTTCAGTAATTCTAATACCTAATGTTTCTGTGGGTCTGGATTGGTTGTTTCTGCCGATGCTTGTTCATGGCAACTTGTCTTTTGTGATTTTTTTTGTTATTATTATAAGCTTATATATTTTATTAAAAGAATCTTTAACAATTCTTTAAAGTCAGGGTTGAGGTATGTCCCACTAAGGAGATCTGGGTTTGCATCTTTGCATCTCTCAGGTACCTGGGAGCTCTATCAACTTGGATCTACTTTTTTAAAAAATCCAATTTATATATATATATATAATTTTTTGAGCAGAAAATAAATTTTGCATGGTTCAAAAAAATTTAAAGTAATTCCCTTTCCCTTCCCCTTAGTAGCTCTTTGGAAGAGATTTTTAACTCTTGGAATATCTTGATAAGAGGCAATTTTGGGGGACCCTTAAGCCATGCCAGATAGTATAACGATGTGATTTATGGTGGGGACGCTGGGTTACACAGTATCAGCTAGAACTTAGGAAGGGCTGGAGTCCGAAGTCAGTCACTTGGGCGTCAACCATATCTATGTGATGGCGGCCCAATAAAAAATTCAGAAAACCAAGGCTCAAGTAAACCTTAGTTGACATTACTGTAAGGGCATTATCACACACTGTTTACCCAAAGAGTTAACATTGTCCATGACTTCACTGGGAAAGGAAAACTGGAAGCCTCAGCATCTGAAAACCTTCTGGACTCTGTCCATATGTCTCTTCTCTTGGGTGATTTCAGTCTGTCTCTTTTCACTGTAATAAACTGTGAGTATAGCAGCTTTAGTGAATTCTGTGAGTTTGTCAATTACTCAACCTGAGGGTGGTCTTGGGGACCTCCAACGCTGCAGTTGGTGACAGAAGTGAGGATGGGCTTGGAAACTGTTCTCTAACTTTGCACACAGTCAGCAGGGCCACCAAACCTGAAGGTTTGCCTGGCACAGCTAGGATGAGGCTAAGATAAGGCAACGCAAGTGGTCAATTCTAATAGAGAATGACTAGGCAAATAAGTAATCTCAAGTAGTTTTAGTCCTGGCTTTTACTCAGAAACTTTCTAGTTGCCTAGCCTTCCCCTAATCCTCATTCCCCATCCCCCCCCCCAGCACCTTAACACCATCAAATGACCTCAAAATTATCAGGAAAATGAAACATAGCTCCACATCTTAAGAGGTCAGGAATCCTGAATTAAGATGCCTAAACCAAACCCAAAGTGTTTGTGCAAAGCATCATGGGGATTTGAAAACTGAGGTTAACAGCTCTGCAGATAATATGTGGTTGTGGTTCTGAAAGTCACCTAAAAGACTTTCATAGCAAGTTTATGTGAACTCGGTTTTATTCATATAAAACTGTATCATCAAGCCATCAGGGATAAACTTTAGCTCATGAAAGCCACCCTTCTAGCATCCAGTAATAAATAGGCACTAACTCTTATGCAGAGAAAACTTAGATGGCTATTTTAGAAACCTAGCATGCCTTTTTTTGTACATTCATTTTGTAGTCTATGTCAGTTTGGTCTCCAAAATATAATTTCAAGTAAGACTAAAAAGCTTGGAATTCTTACCATTCTAAAAGGCACAAAATATCTTGCCTCTACAAAAAAAAAGCAAAAAATAAAAGGCACAAAACAGAAAAATCCCAATACCCAGAATCCTTCAATCCCTACACTGGTACAATATCATCCAATGAATCTGCCCCATGGTAAGGCAGATGAGAGCTATAGGAAGGGCTCATGAGATTCCACAAAAAACAAGATTCTTGCTCTTGCTCTTACAACTGAAATCTGGAGTTTAAATATATGTGAAATCAGGCTGGGCTTGGTAGCTCAGTCTCTCATCCCAGCACTTTGGGAGGCCGAGGCAAGTGGATGCCTGAGCTCGTGGGTTCGAGACCAGCCCCGGCAACTTGGTAAGACCTCATCTCTACAATAAATCAAAAATCAGCCAGGCATGGTAGCATGCGCCTGTAGTTCCGGCTACTTGGAAGGCTGAGGCGGAAAAATTGCAGAGCCTAGCAGGTGAACCTGCCACCGCACTCCAGCCTGGGTGATGGAGTGAGACTCCAACTCAAAATAAATAAATAAATAAATGTAAAACTTAAAAACAACAGAAATTCAAGATAATAAGAGAAAAACAAGTCCATGCATTTATTTCCTTCTAAGATAA
>CAUYQG010079058.1:0-29879 GCA_963574415.1 Tarsius wallacei | reverse complement strand
CCCCTCACTCTTAAGGGTTTTTTCTTTTTATTTTAAAGATGTGGGGTACAATTCAGGATTGTGTATACAAATGGTCATTGTACAGGTAAAGTTTGGGTTTCACTTTGGTTCCCACCTTACCTGGTTTAAGATCAGGTACCCCTTATTGGTGAAGTGTGCCCCCTGCCCTGGCAGTTTTCCATTACTGCCAATTCCTTTCTTATAGTACTATGACAGGCTGCTTTCCTGTTCTGGCTCACCTCTCATGCCCCATACTAGAAAGTGACACTGCCTCTCGCTAAGGGCCTAGCGAGACCAAGACCTGACCTATAAGACCAGACTAGCAAGAAATCCCACCAAGGAGCTGAAATTTCGATGAGCCCCCATAGGACTGGTCCTGGCTCTGGTCTCCAGTTTTTAGTCAGAGCCCAAGCGAAAGATCTTCTTCCTGACATTGCCCAGCTAACAACCACTTTTCTTTGAAAATTTACTACAGAATTCACTTCTCAAACAGCATGCAAAGCTGAGCTTGGTAGTTGTATTGTAGAAACAGGGTTAATGCTACCTGCTATGACAAATAAGCCCCAAATTGCAAATAAAAGTGTCTTTAAAAGACAGACTCATCTATAACAGCATTGAGTAGCTGGACAGAAACTATGTAGGATATAACATCTAGAATACTTCTTTTCTGTCTCTACAGGAAGGTTTGCCCAGCTTCTGGTATAACTCATCACACACTAAAAAGACACAGAAGAGGGACATGGCAGCAGGACGATATCTGCAACTGTGCAAAGGAAAGGACATGATGGGGACATCTTTTAGCTGAGAGAAGATAAGGGTAAGACGTGACTGTGTCAAAGCAGGAGAAAGAGAAAAGAGGAGGTGATGGAGAACCTTGGAGGTCAGAAAACAACACCCAGGTTTACAAGACTGCAGAGCATACTGTCACTTATTCTTGATAAATCGCATGAGCTTTATCATATAAATAATTTTCTACTGGCAGACTAACCATTTAGGCATAGTGACATGCATATTCTAAGTTTTTTTTTCCTTACATCTATGCCTTAAAACAGATACATTTTTCTTTTCTTTTTAAAATAATCTTTCTTTTTTAGTTATAAAATAAAATAAATAACCAGTCTATGTGCTGAATATCTAAACATAATTAAAATGGGCCACATTCAATTCATCCTGCAAATATATTTTGCAGAATTTTGTCATCCAATACTTTGTCGTAGTTGCTTATGAATTTATCTTCATCGCAAACTATAGTCATATGAGAAATAAAAGCTCCTTTTTTCTGAACCAGAACAAATGTTGTCACAAGTTGGTAAAACTGTATTAATTGAGGAAAACACTAAGAAAAGAGGGAAATAAAACTAGAATTGAGAAAAACAGAAATTTTGTCAAACAACCACAGTATTGCATAATCTGAAAAATCATTTTGGAGTTATTCTATTTTATGCCACTTTTATTTGGGGAGGTGAATCAAAAGTGGAAGAGTTACTTTTTCTGGCTATTTGGGATATCAAATTCTTGCAGTTTTGAATGTAATATTAAAATAAGTAATTTCTATGTTTAGTTGAATTTTAAGGGCTAAAAAACATGCATGTTAGTTCCCAGACACCAGAGCTCTAAGAGACGGTATCATAGTTTGTTTCCTTTTAACTAACTTTGCCTAAAACACTGATTTTTTAATACTGGAGCCGAGTCTTTTTCTTGAATGCCAAACTGAGAACTTGAAAGTAAATATCGCTTTCCATTGGCATTTGTCAGTAGGCTAACTCTTCTGCCACATTCAGAATCATGTTCACAACTGGCATGGGGTGTGTAGGACTGTATTTGATAAGTTTCCTGGCAAATGGGATCAGCTCTCAGGGATTCTCCTGAACGTACAATCAGGAAGTAACTTCTACATCGACCCAAAGTTTTATACAAGTTTGCTTATCATTTGTGGACATGACTGACCGGGAAAGTGACAAGGCTGAAAACAAAATGTAACATTTTAATTAAAAGGGTTCGAAATCTGTATCTTTACTCATGTGGTTTTCTCAGCAGTTGTAACAAGTTTTAGAACGAGCAAATCAAGTTCATATATATATATATATTTTTGAGAACTGAAAAACACTTGCTTTGGAGGGGGCCTGAGCCAGTATGTTTCTGGATTGTATAGTTTAAACCAGCATGTTATGAAGTATTAAAGACAAGTACAACGTGGTCAATAGTCACAAAAAGGACATTTAAAATGACCAAAATCATCTCTCTTCCTTTTCCTCTATGTTCTATAAGAAGCAAAATTTAGTTATGTTAACCTTTCCTTCTTAAGTCATCATTCACCTTGTAATGATGTTTATATTTCTCTAAATTCCCTCTAGTGAAGCGATGTTTTTCCTCCATGTTGACATAACCTTTAATATGGTTTCACTTCTGTGTGTATTCTACAATAATCATGCTGCCCTTGGAACAAAATGTTCTGCCTGACTCTGGAACATATATCTGAAGTTCAAAATTTTCAGTGAGAGCCCATGCTCATTGTCATTAGGCAGTCACCCTGCTCCCCCCTCTCATTCTGAAATGTAAGCAAAGAAATTAACAAAATCAAGACTCTGCCCTTTTTCCAGGCATCACCCAATGTGGGAACCCTGAGCTAAGCTCCTCTCTCCTCTGTCACTGCCCTTATCCACCACCAGCATTCTCGCCACCATCGCAGCCACCTTCACCACAATCATCATCACCTCTCCATCACCTCACTGCTAGCACCATCATCCTCAATTACACCATCACCTCAAAATCAGTGCCACCACCATCGTCACAACCACCATCACCATCATCAACACCCTCACCACTGCCACCATGCAGACAGCACACAATACCTCCCAGAATCTGCAAAAAGAGTAGGTCTCACTTTCACAATCAAGTAAATTATCATGCAAAAAAAAAAAATACTATTTGCCATTACGGTGGAAAATTATGGGTGCCATCAGGTATTCAGCAAAAAATTATAAAATACATCAAATGGAATCAAAAGAAGCAAATGGTGCAGGCCAACACATTATCTTGAAGAGGCAATTTAATTTGATTATATCCCAGTCTTTTCCAAAATATGAAAGTCTATGAGCAAGTATTAGATTAAGAACATTCAAACCATCTTGGACTTAAATTTTGGTTAAATGGCTTAGATTAAAATGATTTAAGCCATTAAAACCATTTTGGACTTAATTGCATTTTGAAATTCAATTCAGCTTGAGGAGATTCAAGAAATTATTCATAATATTAGTTTAGGGGTGGAGTTCAGTTCCCTGACCGAAAGGAGAATGGATGACTCCAAAGTGAAGATCAATGTTTCACATTGAAGATAAAGGTGTTTCTTGTTTTTGACCATCAGAGTTAACAGATAATAATAAGAAGGAAGAATTGATACCATTCTATTAGACATAATATTACAACTAAGAATCCTGACTACCTGATATTCTGCATAGTCAAAAACAACACCATGTGTTTATAAAATTTCAGGATATTTTAAGTTATGGCCTCAGAGCTATACACAAACCAATGTAACAGTGAATCTCTGTGAAAATGAGAAATTATCTCCCAGTGAAGTAGAATAGGAAAAGTAAGAGTCCTTGGGATAATAAGGAGTATTTTCTCTCACTTTTGGTGTTAATTCAGAGTTTCTGAAGATAATTTAAATATCTGCAAGGATTACTATTGTAAAGCTTGAATCTAATTAAAACTCTGGTTTAAAATGTATCTATATGTCATATTCCTATATCTATATATCTTAATATATTACCTAGCAATCTCATACCTAATATTCACCCAGGATAAAAAAATATATATATGTCCACAAAAAAATCTAAACATGGATTTTATGAACAGTTTTGTTCATTATTTCCCCAAACTGGAAACAATCCACATGTGAATTAGCTGGTAAATGGGTAAACAAACTGTGATACATCCATACACTGGGACACCATTCAGTACTACAAAGGATCAGCCTGTTGATACATTCAAAAAATGGATACATCTCAAAAGCATTGTGCTAAGTGAAGAAAACACAGATGGAAGCTATGCATGATTCCATTTATATTATATTCTAAAAAGGCAAATTAAGGTTTAATTTTTTTTTTCTTTTCGATTGGAAAATATAGTTTATGTAGAAAGTACATAAGAGAGAGAAAAGGCAGAGAGAGAGAGGGAGACAGGGGAGAGGGAAGGAAGGAGGGAGAGGGAGGGAGGGGCAGAGAGAGAGAGAGAGAGAGAAAGGAAGAGATTGATTCACCTCCCCAAGGTAGGGGAGAGGATCAAACCTAAGAAACATGGCTGTGGTAGCTCAGAGAGCCATGTGGGCACATCAGAGTTTAACAAAGCAATGGCCTAATTTTTAAAATAAATGTGACTGCATAGATTGAAGGTTTACAAGAGGATGTTATGGAATGCACAGAGACAACAACATGGTTACTGTAGTAAAGCCCATTAACATACCCATCATCTTAAGTAGCTACCCATTCTGTGGCAAAACCAGCTAGAATCTAGTAGCTTAGCAGAAGTCTCGAATGGAGGATAATCGTCTTCGGCACAGCATGGCTGCTGCTCATGACATCTCTACACTTGCTCATCCTCATCCTGCTACTTGCGTCCTCTGACTAACATCTGTCTACTCACTTCCTCCTCCACCCCATGGACACTGTTCTATACTCTGTCTTTGTCTATTTTATTTTCTCCCCCTTTCAAGAAACATTTCCCCTGTAAGTGAGCTCATGTCACGACTTTCTGTGTCTGGCGTATTTCGCTGAGCATGGTGCCCCTAGGTTTGTCCATGTGTGGCCCATGGCAGGAGCCCCTTTTTCTGCCCCCTTCTATCTATCAGCAGATGCTTAGGTTGACCGTGGTGAATGATACTGCCGTGAAGGTAGACGTGAGCACATTTTTACAAGGTGCTGATTTCCTTTCCTTTGGGAATATATTCAGAAGCAGAATTTCATTGCTTGGTCATATGGTAGTTCTATGTTAATTTCTTTAGAAATCTTACTTTAAAAAATAGCTACACCAATGTACACTCCCATGGACACTCTAAAAAGTTTCCCTTCTCTTTGCCTTCATTAATATTTATATTAGAGGAAGGTTCCTATTGTCTCTCTCTCTCTCTCTCTCTCTCTCTCTCTCTCCCCGTCTGTCTCTATGTTCCTTTCTCCCTCCCTCTCCATAGGCACACACCATGGACTGAAGAAAGACCATAAAAACACACAGGAAGAAGGTAACCATCTGCAAACTAGAAAGAGAGGCCTCACCAGAGACCAAATTCTGAATCGGCCAGCACCTTGACCTTGGATTTCCAGCCTCCAAAACTACTAGAAATAAATGTATATTGCTGAAGTTACTCAGTCTATGGTATTTTGTTATAGCAAGCCCAACTGACTAAGACAATTACCAAATAATTTTCTAATTATGAAACACTTTTTAAAAAAACAAGCATAAAAGATCAAACATGCCTCATTATCAGTGAGTATAAATTGAAAGGAGAGAATATATCAATGTGTCACGCTGGGAAGATAAAGATCATGTTATCTCTGAATTTTTTATATTCTCCAAAGGTCAAAACCACCGCATCATAAAAATTGTAATGTCGCAAATCTTATAAGTTGTATGTTCTTTATTCAATTTTTCCACATATATTATTGGAAACCTTAAATTACTGAAACATGAAAGGCTGAAATCAGGACGTGTTATTTGTGATCTTGACACTAGCCGAGACTTAAAAAATCGAATCAGCTCTCAATGGTTATAGGAGCTATAAAGTTACTGATCAGACTAGTTTGCCTAAGTCTCCATCACTGAAAAAGAATAACATTTACCTTTCTTTGTGTGCTACAAGAGAGATAGTGTTCGCCTTTAAATGTTTGCATCTTACCTGGGTTTTTGTCTTCCTTTGAAATATGTTAGTCAAGGGGGCCTTCCCAAAATATATATTTGTATTGAAGAATGTTGGGAGATTTCAGTTATAACCTTTAACTGTAGAAGAGTCACTAAGCAATTCCTACTTTAATGGTCTTATGTCTAAGACGCCTAAGGAAATTACTCGCCTCACTATTCAGGGTAGTTGGCTACCTACCGAAGACCTATATCAAGTGCCAAAGTTGCCACACAGGCTACCCTTTCATTCTCATAACGTTTCTGCATAGTACACTCAATATTCCCTTTAACCACTAAAACTTGTACCTGACATTTATTAAATCTTTACCATGTCTGAGTTCTGTGTCTTACACAAAATAACTCCGTTACGCCTAGAAGCTAGGAATCTCCCAGCACAGAGTTGGGCCTGTGGACTGTTACGCAAAGGTAGGCGCCATTCCCACTTTCTGTATAAGAAAGTCAACACGAGGCATTGAGGAACTTGACCAATCTCACACAGTCAGTATGGGTTAAAACGGCCTGTCTCCTTCCATGATTGCAATCTATTCTGCCGGAGTTTTAAGCAAAGAACAGGTTCCTCAATGTCACCTAAAGTAACCAACCATCCACATTTCACTCCCAAATTGAAACCATTCCACTACACACCACTGCATTCACTTCAGGATATAGTCACATTCACTGCAACACATTTTTATCAAACTATTTAGTGAAGCATGTGTAGAGTATGAATATCTTTTTGTTTTTAATCCTAGAATTTCCAAACCATATTATGAAGTACATATGTACACTTATCCATTGCGTTTAATTCTTACACAGCACTATGTATACAAAATTATAAGTATCATAGATAATCACTCAAGGTATTGATAGATTTGTCAACATTCTGAATGCTGTATAATATCATATTATCTCAATACATAATAGCAATCATGATTCTGTGAATACAAGGAGCCTAACTGGCTAGGTCCTTTAGTCATCCCTTACCAGATGTGATAACATCGACTTGATGTATGAGCTGTTTAAACTATCGAATTTATGACATTAGATTGACTTCTTGTCAAAGAACTATGTTGTTACATGCTGTTTTTCTAGGGTAATCAGATACTCTGCACGGTGTATTACTAGAGTAATTGAGTTGTGGATACTTCCTGTAAAACATGAGTGTTTTGCATTGCTTAATTCTCCTCCCTTAATGGATTATTTCAAAACATCAAAGGAGAACATCTACCTGCACATTTCATAGTTAATATCTCTGCCCCTTCACATGTTGATGGGTGTTCATAATTACCATTATTATACAACCTCTTTTAAAAGGATAGAAAATATTAACTTCTTCCTTTTTAATTTTTTAAAATTTATTTCAAAGTTGTGGGGTAAAATTCAAGATTTGGTATACAAGTGGTCATCGTACAGGTAAAGTTTGGGCCTCCCTTTGGTCCCCACTTCGCCTAGTTTGAGATCAGTTACCCTTATTGATGTTTTATACCCTCCCTCCTCCCCCTGGCAGTGTCCCGCTACTGCCAATCCCTTTCTTATAATATTATGATAAATGTTCAGGGTCCATTTATGAGTGAGAACATGTGGTACTCAGTTCTCTGTTTCTGTGATAGATCACTGAGTATTATATGAGTACTATAGACTCTAAATCCATAAATTGCTGCGAAGTCCATATGTTTGTCCTTCTTTATGGCTGCGTAATATTCCGTCATGTTTATGTACCACATTTTTTTTATCCAGTCCAGTTTTGATGGGCAGCATGGTTGGTTCCATGTTTTTGCTATTGTGAATAGTGCAGCAATGAACATGTGTGTGAAGGTATCCTTTTGGTAGAATCATTTTAGTTCCTCTGGGTATACACCCAGTAGGGGTGTTGCTGGGTCATATGGAAGGTCTGTTTTCAGTTCTTTCAGAAATTGCCACACTGTTTTCCATAGAGGTTGAACTAGTTTGCATTCCCACCAGCAGTGGAAAAACATTCCCTTTTCTCTACATCCTTGCCAGCATCTGTTGTTTTTTGCTTTATTAATGACGGCCATTCTTACTGGAGTTAGGTGGTATCTCAATGTGGTTTTGATTTGCATTTCTCTGATGATGAGTGAGGTTGAGCACTTTTTCATGTGTGTGTGGGCTGCCCATATATCTTCTTCTGAGAAATGTTTATTCAAGTCTTTTGGCCACTTTTTAATGGAGCTTTTTGGTTCTTTTCTTTCAGCACATTTGAGTTCCTTGTAGATCGTGGATGTTAGGCCCTTGTCAGATATGCCATTGACAAATATGATTTCCCATCCTGTGGGTTGTCTCCCCGCTCTCTTGACAGTTTCTTTTACTTTGCAAAGCTCTTCAGTTTAATGAGGTCCTGCTTGTCAATCTGATCTCTTATGACATGCATGTGTGATTTTAATCAAGAATTGGTTGCCTACTTCAATTCCCATAAGGCGTGTCTTCTGCCTTTTCTAAGATTCCTTTAGTTTGAGGTTTTACGTTTAGGTCTTTGATACATTTAGAGTTAATTTGTGTGTATGGTGATAGGTAGGTGCCCTGTTTCAATCTTCTACATGTGATCAGCCAGTTTTCCCAGCACCATTTACTGAATAGGTTCTCCTCTCCCTAGTGGTTGTTGGTGGAGGCTTTGTTGAAGATGAGTTTGTTGAGAAATTGAGGGTTTTGCT
The DNA here is from genome assembly GCA_963574415.1 of Tarsius wallacei. Taxonomy (NCBI): domain Eukaryota; kingdom Metazoa; phylum Chordata; class Mammalia; order Primates; family Tarsiidae; genus Tarsius; species Tarsius wallacei. Next base: position 21,318 of record CAUYQG010079058.1, on the reverse strand, counting down.
TCCAAAATCTCTATCCTGTTCCATTGGTCTATATGCCTGTTCTTGTACCAATACCAGGATGTTTTGATCCTTGTTGCCTTAATGTTTAAAGTCTGAAAGTGTCCTGCTTTCTTTTGCTAAGGATTGTTTTGACTATTCGTTTATGTTTCCATATTAATTTCTGTATTGTCATTTCCAAGTCTGAAAGGAATGATGTTCATAATTTAATGGGTATTGTGTTGAATCTATACATTGTCTTTGGTAGGATGGACATCTTAACAATGTTGACTCTTCCTATCCATGAGCATGGAATATAGATCTATTTGTTTGCATCTTCTTGGATTTCTTTGTGCAGTGTTTTGTAGTCCTCACTGTAAAGGTTTTGTACTTCTATGGTTAGGAAGATGATGATGTGCTTTTTTGTGTTTTTTGTTTGTTTGTTTGTTGGGTTTTTTTTTTTTTGCTTTTTGAGGTGATTGTGAATGGGATTGTGCTTTTTATTTGGTTCTCTGCTGGTTTTTTGTTTGTATATAAGAATGTTACTGTCTTTTGCATGTCTACTTTGTACCCTGAGACTTTGCCAAAGTCTCTTTATCAGTCGAAGGAGATTTTTGACAGATTCTCTTGGAATTTTGAGGTATAGGATCATATCATCAGCAAAGAGGGATAGCTTAAATTCCTCTTTTCCTATTTGGATACCCCTGATTTCCTTCTCTTGTTTAATTGCTCTAGCTAGGATTTCCAACACAATGTTGAACAGGAGGGTTGAGAGTGGGCAGCCTGTCTTGTTCTGGTTTTCGGGGAAAATACTTCCAGTTACTGTCTGTTTAGTGGAAACATTAACTTTCAAATGAAACATGGTATAGCCAAATGTTTACAACTCTCATAAAACAAAATTTTCAGAAAACTAAAAAAAAAATTCTTAGAGTAGAAGAAATTTAAGATGTATAGGTTTCAACTGATACTTCCTGTATCTGAGCAGTAATCCTACAAAAAGGCAATTTGATCTTGACTTTAATTCCTCAATAGTGAATAATTACATATCTAAAGACAATACTTTGTGCTTCGCACCTCTCTTACAAGCTAAGAGGTTTTCATGAGACTGAGGGCACTTACCTTAATTCTAACTTTTAAAACCATACACTAGGGAAACTCCCCCCCAAAAAACTGGAATTTATTTGTTTTAAAAAATGCGTATTTTTATACGTGCAAACCTCAGGCACCTTCAGAGTACTCTCCCTTTCACGCAATATACCAATCAAGACACTTTTTCCACTGCTCAAGATGGTTTTTGAACTCATCAATCTGAAACGTTCAGTGCTTCCGCTATTTTTTGTTTCACCTTTGAGGACTTTTTTATCTGGGGAAACAAAAAAAGTCGCTTGCGGCAAGATCAGGTGAATAGGGAGGGGTGGGGCACATGGATCAAGCTGTTTTGGGGTCAAAAACTGCTAACACTCAGCAGGTGTGGGCAGGTGTGTTTGTAAATCACCTATATGAAATGAGCAAATGCTTGGGAAAAATCTCCAAAAGAAAAAAAATCCACTAAAGTCGGTTGCAGCCTCTCACAACAGCAGTAGCTTATACACTGATGCTAATAGGTTTGGGGAACAATCACCCAGTGGAGGAATCAGTACAACAAGGGCTCACCCTCCAAATAATAACTCCATGTTTTGGGAAAGATTCCCCTTCATCTAACAGAAATAGATACTTAATATAAAATGGTGATAACTATAAAATGTGTAACACTTTTGCTATCCTCATCTCTAGGCTCACCTCTGAATAGCTTGGAAAAATGCATCTTTTTTCTAATTTAAGATCATTTTACTTATTTCTATCTAGAAATCATCATCAAGTCCAGTTTCTCATTCTTAGGCTTTGCATCCTGTTAGGTTTGCCTGATTCTTAGAATCAAGTGGAGCTTCTCACCAACCGGGAAAAGGTCTATTCTTTCTCTTACAAGTTCTAGTGAAAAGAAAGCATCTCTCCCGGAGCCGGTCCTGTTCGGCTGATTTGAGACAGCTGCTCATGCTCTGTCAGAGGTGGCTCAGGAGTGGGATGCTGTCAAGAACCCAACCCCCAGGGTACTGACTGGGACCGTGTAGGAACTCCATGGGTGCCCGTTACATGTGTGACTAGCCAACCCCAGTTTCTGGGTCACCTCTTGACCTACAAGACACTTGGTTGAAGGCAATGGAGAACGCTGGGAGCCGCTGGAGCACTGTTGCTGAGAAAGGTGTCATAGAATCCACCCAGCCTCAAACTTCAAACGCCCATGACCCCAGCCTTCATCCACACTGAGTTTCAGTTCCTCTCACCAGCCTCGTTCCAATCAGTCTAAGGTGAAGATCTCGCGGATATGTGGAGGGGGATCATTTGTCATTTTTCGCTCGTTTTTCACCAAATTGATTCAGTTTCTCTTTTTAACTATTGAGGTTGTGTTAATGGATACTACTACTGCATTCATTCTCATTTTCCATTTTTTCTCCCTCTCTTCTTCAATTTTGATGATTTCTATTGATCTATCTTCAAGTTCGATGAACCTTAGAGTCTAATCCACTGTTCAGTCTACCTAGTGAACACTTTGTTTCCAAGACACAGTATTTTTTTTTTTTTTTAATTCTAGAAATTCCATTCGGTCCTTTATTAGAATATCAATTTCTCTCTAAAATTCTCAGTCTCTTAATCCAGATCCATCCTTTTCGGGATTGGTTTTAAGAGCTTTATAATTGCTCAGTACTTTGTTTCAAAGTCATTTTCTGATTATTCTGGTAACTGGTTCATTCCTGATATTCCTTCCATTGACTGTACTGTTGATTATGGGGAACACTTTCTTGCACGCTTGAGTTTCTTATGCTTTGCGATATAATCTTGATGTTGTGTAAAAAAGAAACTATGGAGACATAAATAATATTTTCTACCAAAATTAAGCCCTATCTTTTTTTGTGGCAAATACATTTTATATGTTAGTTGTGTATCTGGCAACTATGTTAAAGTTTTTCATTGGTTCTAAAAATTTCTGTATTTCTTTTGTGGAAACTATCAAGATAGAAAATTATATCATCAGCAAAACTTTCTTAAATTTTATATATTTTAATTCCTCACATTGTCTTGCTGCTACATTGATATTGACTCTCATAATAATATTTTAAATCGAAGAGTAATAATTAGCAAACATTTTATATTCTCAATATTAAAGAAAATTGCTTCAATATTTTGCCATTAATATTATATCTCCTGTGGGCTTTTTTTTTTTGGCTATTGATGTTCTTATTGCAACTACTCTTAATTATTTTCTATGAGAAATTTTTAACATGAACAAGATTTTCATTTTAACAAATGCTCCTACCGCCTTTGCAAAAGTAATTAATTTTTTCCTTGAATGCATTATTTCAGTCAATAATATTCATCTATTTTTAATAATAAACCAACCCTGCATTCCTCACATAATCACAGAAAATCATTTGCACTGCTGTATTTGGTTTGCTAATATTTTATTTTAGATTGTTTCATCAATGTTTGTGAATACAATTAGCCCATAACTTCCCTCTCTAATGTGACCGTGTCTGGTTTGTCAATCGATGTGCTTTTACAGTCATAAAATAAAAAGAGAATGTCTCTTAATTTTTTGAGTCAGAGATTATTTGTAAAAAATTGGAACCATCATATCCAGAAATATATTGTGAAACTTGACTTTACACTGACTTTACCTGCTGTGTTATTTGTGGGGAGTTTGATTACTGATATTATTTCTCATAGGACCATAGAAATTAAGATTACTTATTTCATAGCTATTTGTACATGGTCATTTATACTAAATTTTAATGTATTGAAGTTAAGTGTTTAAATATTTTGTTATTTTTTGTTTCGTTCCTAATATTGTTTATTAGTGCCTTTTAATCAGGCCCTTAGAAAAATGCCACTTTTTGGCATCGTTGACTCTCCTTATTTTGTGTGTTTTCTATTTCTCTAATTTCTAAATTTATCTTTCGCTTACATTTACATCTTTTAGGTTCATTATATTTCCTTCCATTCCTTAAAGTGGTGCCTTGACTTATTAATTTTGAGGGTTTTTTTTTGTTTTTTTGGTTTTTTTTTTTTATTTGGAGTCTCACTCTGTCACCCAGGCTGGAGTGCAGCGGCCGCTCCCGGCCACCGCAGCCTCGACCCGCTGGGCTCCGGCGATCCTTCCGCCTCCGCCTTCCGAGTAGCTGGAACTACAGGCGCGCGCTCCCACGCCCGGCTGATTTTTGATTTATTGTAGAGATGAGGTCTCGCCAAGTTGCCCAAGCGGGTCTCGAACCCGCGGGCTCAGGCAATCCACTCACCTCAGCCTCCCAAGGCGCGGGATTACAGGCTGAGCCACCGAGCCCGGCTTGATTTTGAGTTTTTATTGTTTTCTAAGTTAGGCGTGTGCATTTTTAAACATTCCTCTCTCTATAGAACACACATTTGATTTTTTAAAATTTTGTGGTAATAATATATATTTGTTCTTTGTCTTTGCTTCCTGATACAGAGCCTCTAAACCCCTTCCAATTTCCAAGTGACCCTGGTGCTAGGAGCGTCCTGGGTTTTCATATTGGGTATGTGACCCCGTTGCTGACACTGAGCTCCTGCATCCCTGAGATTCCTCTCGGTCACGAGGGCCAGTCACCACAGTTAGAGGCTCGGGGCTCTGAGGCCCACTCTGCAAGCTCCAGAGAGAGGAGAGGGGCTGGAGAGTGAATTGATCACGGATCTATTCGTATTACCTATGTGATGAAGCCTCAGCGAAAATCCCCCAACTACAGGCTTTCAAGTGTTTCTGAGCTGCTGAACACAGCACCTGCAGGAAGGGTGGTGCCCCCCCACTCCAGGGGAGGAAACTCCAGGCTCAGGGCTTTGTCCTACCTACGTCACCTGGCTGTTCACCCACGTCCTTACAGCATCCTTTACAACAAACTGGGAGCTCCCTGAGTTTCGGGAGCCATTATAGCAATTATCAAACCTGAGGGGGAGGTCATGGGAACCCCCAGCTGACAGCCGATGGCTCAGAAATGTGGCTCACAACCTGAGATTGGTCACCGGTGTCTAAAGTGGGCAGTCTGGGGAACTGGGCCTTCAGCTCGTGGGGTCTGTGCTAACTCTAGATCGTTGCAATCAGAATCGAGCTGTGGGAGGCCCCTGAGGTGTTCGCAGAAAATTGGAGAATTGTTTGGCGTGGAAAATCCGTAGGTTTGCTGTCAGAAGTAGTGTTCATAAAGAAAAGAGAGGGTTTCCTTTGATTTATATCTTTCAAGTCATAATTTTTTTCTCATTAGTATTATGCTGTATTCTCTGCCCCATGATTTACTTAGACATTTTTTATTTAAATGCATAGAGTTTGTTCTAATAAGTTTTGTTATTATTTTTTACTTAATTGTAGTGTGGTATTAAAGAATGTCATCTGTAAATCGCTCTTAATATTTTGGGAGCAGCTTTTTAGTCTGATATGCATTCTCTTTTTATAAATGGTTTATGTTCTTGAAAAGAATGTGTCTTCTCTCTTTTGGGGTGCAGTTTTAGAAATATGTGTAAAATTATACATCAAATAACTTCTCTTATTTGTGCAGGTAAAAATTTCTATGCCCTCATTGTTGTTGTTGTTTTTTAATCAGCCTGCTTTCTATAAAACATATATGACAAAATAGTTATGATGGTGAACTTGTAATTTTTCTTTACAGAGCTTTAAAATATTTGCTTCTTATGGCTTTTTTTCTATCTGAAATCTATTTTTTAGATTTTATTTGATGAGAAAATACCTTAGTATTTTTTTTTAACTAAAAGTGCCTTTCCTTCATTCTTGACAGATGTATTAGGTAGATATATAATCCTAGTTTAACAGTTCTTACTTCTCCCTAAATATTCTATTATTTCAGTATATTCTAGATTTTCTTTATTGTTTTCTTTATTATGCCTTTCAGTGATATTTCTCTATTGTTTCTTTTGGTTTTTACTCATGACTCTTTTTTTTTTCTGATGGACTTTGTGATGTTTAAATGAGAACTATTCATTGTGCACCAACTTAATGCTGCAATCTTTCAGATCAGGTTTGAAATTGAATTATTTGAGAAAAGATTTGCAAAACTTTTTTATGCTACTTTTTTGGCAAAGAGACAAGCCGAGACATTTTCTAATAAATTTCCTGCTTGATCTTTGTTTGTTTATTTTTTCTCTCTTCATTCTCTGCCAGAGTTAAAACAAGCAAGTTCCCTGTCATTTTCTGAATGGTTGGATGTGTTTCTCATTTTATCTTGCAATGGAGGTATACCCATTTTAGGATTAGCTTTATGTGGGGATTCTACTTGTATTTTATCGACTTTAGTGTCTGTCTTCTGCCATGGGTTTTATCCTTTATTCTATGAGGTTGTCAGTGTGCTTTCTGGTAACCTGGATTTATCACAAATGTTTTAGTTGAAAGCAAATTTTGAAACTCTCTCACTTCCCAGAGCCCTTGTTATCACAGGCTTTGGAGTGTTTAAATAGTCTCTTATCTTGTGCCAGATTAATGATTCTTTTACACAGGTAATTTTAATATGTCATTTACTCCTTTCATTTCTGGTCTTTTCTTTTTTCTTTATTAATTATTAGTTGATAATTTCTAGTCTGTTTTCTTACAATCTGAGAAATGAAACAAGAAGTCTTTTTTTTTTCCTCCTGCGGTACTTTTACGTTAAGTTTTACGAGGACTTATTTTGAGCTATTGTGAATCAACAGTTAAAAAATTATTCTCACAAATACCATGAAAATATTTATTTTCTTTCACATTCTTTTCCTGGCCTCATGGTCCAAAGGGCTTTCTAATAGGGAGATTCTATTGGTGATATCTAAAATATGCTTTCATAAAAATTATATTATTTGCATTTAAATTCAGTATATCAGCTGTCATTAATAAAAATGGTGCAAGTAGATAAAATTGTGATAAGTGCTAGGTTTGAGGTCTTCTGAGTTAATTCAATTTTATTTGTTAAAGTTTGAGGTGGACATTAATTAAAATAATTCAATATTTGTTTTAGACATCATGATGTCTTCTGAATGCGTCTAGTTAAGACTCGACTCGTTCTTGGGCTGGTTTTCTTTTGTTTTCTCACAGCCACATTCCATCCAGGTCTAAGTCCCAGCCCATCAGAAAATTGCATTTTAAAGTTTGATAGATAATTAATGAACCTTTTCTGCCAAATATATCCAGAGAGCACATATCTAGCGATTTTACCACATCTATAAAACATATGTTTCAGCAAACACAGTTTTTCTAAATGGGCCTCAATTTCCTCAATAAGATAAGTTATTCATTGAATAGGATCATAAAATAAAGGTTGAGCACACTTTCTTTAATAATTTTCATTAATAAAGTGATTGATAAGTTTTGTTATCATCAACACAGTTCCTCAAAAAACATGCAATTTCATCTACAATCACAAAAATGGTACCAAATTCTTCTAATCAGTTTGATATTCACTCAGTTCATTTAATTTACGAGCAAGTCTATATTCCCAAATTCATTAAGATAGAAGTAAAGCTTTAATGAGTACTTCTTTGTCATTCTTATTCATTACTTAACAATATTCTCAAAAGATTCTTTATACAGTTTCAGATACATTGTACATCGATGTCGAGTTATTCTGGCTTGAACTTTCTCTCTGAACATATATGTGCTTAAATCAAGGCTCAGAGACTATCAGGCCAGCACGACCTCTCAATAGGGGTGGCATTAAGAAATTTTTGTGGTTTGTGCTTTTGAACAAAGTAGCATATAACTTCTAGACGCTCTCATCCAATGCCTACTCTCAAGGCTCTTTGTTCATTCTTTCTCTTTTGTGTCAGTGACTTTTAGGTGGAAAAAATACAGCTCTAACTTTAAGCTTTGTTCTTTTAGCACTTGCAGATTGCGATGGACTTTTTTTCATGACACCCACTAACACATAAAGATGGTGTTATTGTGACACACAGGAGAAAGGAAGAGAAAGAGATGAGTATGAGAGACAGGACACTGGATATCCTGAGGGTAAAATACCTACATGGTTGAGGTTTTACAATAAATATATTCCCTTGAGAGGAATGAATATTATTTTTAAATAGACATGGTGTCCCAGCTTGTTATTTTTCCTAAGGTTTGATGATTTTCTGCATTTTATGTAATATAATCTTACAAGGCAAAGGCAGTGTCATGTGAACCACATTCTTCCTTGAATAATATTGTACTTAGTTTCTTGTATTTTATGTCAGTAAGCACTGACTTATTAAAATGGATGCAGTGGAATGTGTTTATTCTTTCAGCATAAATTGTATAGTTGCTTAATTTTATTTGCGACTATAAAATCCCTGTAACATCACTGCAGATACAGCAAGCAAGGATTCAAATGCATACATTTGATAGATCTTGCAAACAAACAAAAGGTGTGTATCCATGACAACCAAGCCATGAAGGCCCGTTGGTATGTGGATAAGATACTCTTTTGCATTATGCAGATTTATAAAAAACAACCTGACATGTAGTTACTGGGATATAATTTATGGATGTGTAAATGTAAGTGCATTAAGGGTTGCTGAATTTGTTTATGATTTACTCAACCAAAAGCCTTAGGAGTGGTCAATCTCAACAATGACCCTAACTCAAATTAGATTTTCTAACTTTGGCCTAATTATCATTTGAGGGAAAGGGGTTTTAATCTTTTTATTTTATTTTCTCTCTTCTTTAAGGTTTTTGGTGAAGGTGGCGCAAATAAGAAGAAACAAATTATTTGAATACATTGTAAAAAAAAAACGTAAGCATTAAGCTCTTGGACTCCTTAGAAGCGGAAACATGAGGGAATGAGTTTGAACTACACTAGCTTTTCAGGAAAAAGTCAAAACTTTCTGTGTCTCATCTGTTTCTACAACATTCATTTGGTTACTAGTAAAATATGTTGGTTACTAGTAAAATATGTAATTTGTTGGCTTATTAGAATTAGTTTAATTTTAACTAATTATGTGGTAAGTTTGAGTACCTAGCAATTTCTCTGTGGTCTCTGCTTCCATATTATTTTTAAGAACTTCCTTTTTGTCTGTATATATCTTTGTAACAGTTTGGTTTCCTTTACTGTTAAGTACATGCTGTGCACAATACTTATTTCATCCAGGGATTTGGGTCAGACTATGAAGATAAAGTTCAGGAACAATTTATACGAGAATAAAGAATACCAGAGAGTCCAAGCTACTTCTAAAGTATTTCATTCTCACGACTTACATAAAATTATCTAACAAATTATTTGGGCCCTCAAATATAAAGTGTCATGAAAGGTTCTGCTTCATCTGTGGCATTTCAGTAAACAAATCTTGACTCAAATGTAAAGACATGAATTACATTTCCTCAGCCTTCTTTTCCATTGTCATTTTCTCTACTCCTAGACTCATAACCTATGCCCCAGTCGAACTGAATTAAAAACATATTAATTTATCTCCAGGACCCAATACAGTGACTGACATGTAGTTTGTGATAAACATTAAACACATTGAGATTTTACATACCTGATGGAGCAAATCTTGGTGTCAGCAGAGCCAGTGCTTTTAAAAACAAAAACAAAAAAAGTTTTCCTGTTATTTATTTAAAATTTACACAGAAACTTCCGCATGAGCTTAGGATAATGGTGATTGCCTACATATAAATCTTTTTTCACACCCTTCCCCCAAATCAGTACGTATCAATGAAGAGTACGAATAAAATTACACATAATCTTGTGATTTGCCCTTTTGCACGGAAAATGAACTCATGAATCTCAACAGATCTGTAATTAGAGAAATAAACACAAACACCAACATGTCTAGCAATAGAGTGTGTGCTATCACTTTAGGAATATAACACCTCAGAGGACAGAAAGGGTATGTGACTGTCCCATGAAGAGGACCACAGACTGAAGGCACAGCTAAACTAAGATAAAACCACCTCTAGCAAGAGGATGCTCATTGCCTAGTGCTAAAACGACAAATGCAGGGCTAGGACTTGGCAACGCCAACACAAGCAGTAGGAAAGATCACCAGAACATGAAGGACCAAGCAGCGGTCTCAGAGAGGCATCTGATAGGGTTTGCAAGGGGATGGGAGAGGAAGTCATAGTTAAAACAACTCATCCTATAAACCTCGCAAACACCGCACAGAGTTGCAGGGGCCCATTAAGCTAACACTCTGCTCTAGCAAGGTCTTGGTACGAATTGCTTCACTGCCAGTATCTGCATTCTGAGACCCGCATCCCAAAGCTATGTGACTGATAATGTCCTGGCACTGACTGTCAGTGTTTGCTTTCCTAAGGCTGCATTTCAGAGGCAAGTGATACAACATCCCCGATAGGGCCTGGTTTAACGTGGACATCTGCACTTCAAGGCGATGGGACCGGGCCTCAACAGTGCCGACATCTGCATTGAAGGCCAGGCGAGTGACAACTCCAACTCCCAAAACTCTTGGCGCCCAAGCCTGAACTCAGGTGTGTAAGTAGCCTGCAAGAGAACAAACGGGGCTGGTTTCTCTCTGTAGAGCCAGCCGCTCCCCCTCCCTTCTCTTCACTTCTTTAATAAACTTTTTAACCACCAGCAGCTGGTCTCTTCCTTCTCAGCATCCATCACGGCATCTTATTCTGGATATAAGAAAATCAGAAGAAGCGCTGTTTCCAGCTGATAAAAAGCCATTCAGCAAAATCAACTACAAGGGAAAGACACTGCAAAATAGCACCCTAAACAAAATTAAACATCATGTTAAAAGTTGTGTAAGGGATAAAATCTGAATCTGATATTCAAAATAACAGAAATGGAGAAAATAGAGGTAAATGAAATGTGATTTTCTCAGACTTAAGCAGGAAACCAAAAAAAAAAAGACAAAACCATCTCAGTCCTGAAGAATGAAATCCAGGATGCCTAAAAATTTGGTGACAGTCATTGAGAAAAACGTGGTAAACATTCAAGAGAAGAAAAAGAATACGTTAAAAGACCTGCAGAAAAAATAATGTAAATATAAGGTAGGCAATGAAGACATGGCAAACATATATTTGGAGATACTAAAGGAGAAAAATAAAACAAACAACACAAAATCCTGAAGCTGTCTAAGCTAAAATTTTACAAGTTTCCTCAACATTCAAAGAAAAATAAAATTCACATATTAAAAGCTTCCATTATATAATGAGGATAATTTACCTAGGACTATCAACTAGAAGACTTATCCTAGAAAAAGTTCAGATAGTACAAAGTTAACAAAAGAAGTAAAGTAACTAAAAGCATATAAATATAAATGCAATCAAGGTAACAAAAATATAAACCTTCCTTTACAACAAAATATATTAAAATCTCTAAGAATTGATAAAAATGATTTTAAGAGATTAAGTGGGGAGATAAAAGCAAAATGTATATATATATATTTATATTATATATATTTATATATAATTTTTCTAACCTTTCTGAGTAAAACAAAGGAAAACCAGACAATGTATCTGCCCCTGTGTCTGCTAGTTTTATGAAGAAAAACAAAGGAAGGATCAACTTGCCTGTCATGATTGTAGTAAGGGAAGAGACAGAATGTTCAGGAAAGAAACCTCACTTCTCTGAATCCATCTTTTTGTACAGATTTGACATTGGAATCATGTCAATGTTCTACATATTCAAAATACGAAACTAAATTTTAAAAGATGGAGGCATATCCCAAAACAATACAAACAGAAACATGAACACAACTGTATTTCAAATGAATAGCATGACCACCCTGGAAAAAGAAATATACAGTACTAATTCATGTATTTTGAAGGCAGTATTTTTGCTTCTTATCCTCAGTCCAGTAAAAAAAAAAAAATTGCTAAAAATCTTCAGCTTTACTCTTGAGAGAGAGTGTGTGTGTTAACATAGTTGTATTGGGACAGCAATTCTAAAAGTATGTCATACTCTTTGTAAGATTATAAAAATAAATATATTCTTTGTTAGAAGCCAGGGTTCTTATTATAAAAGAAAGCAAGTATCAAGATAAAATGGCAAAATTCAGAAAATAATTTTGTTGAAATATATAACAGTAGGAATTACCAGTAGAAAATCACAAATTCCGAATACTTGGCTCTGTTCCTGAAAACTCCTAGAAGCAGTGAACACCAGGAGAGGTGGGAGAAAGGCCTTCCCTGCAATAAAATACCAACCAACACATGTAGGGGAAAACCACAGAGTTGGAACATCACCCCTTTTCAAACCCCAAAATCGAAATCAACTCAGGCAAGAATCATTAGAAAATTCTAAAACTTTAAGAGGGACATATATTTAGATGATCACAAAGTATATTCCACAAATTACATTTTAAGCACAAAAGGGAAAAGAGTAACCTTACAGTGAAGGCATCCATCCAATGGCTACTACCTTCACTCGCTGTCTTATTAAAATTCCATCTCTTTTATTTCATCATATGATTTGGCATTACAGAGATTATTAACTAGCATATCAAGTGCAATATGCTGGAATGACTCAGTTAAGCAGCATTGTCAGTGTTCACTAACTGAAGAATAAGATAAATGCAGAGAATTAGGAAAAGTCATTGGTGACTAGGCACAAGAAATTTGGCTATAAAGGAAACAAGAGAAGTTTGCAGCTAAGAAGAAATATGGGGTCTAGGAAAGAATTATTTCCTAAACGTGGTAGGTATGTGAGCAGCTTATATACTGAAAGAGAATAGTTAGTGGTGAGTTTTTGCTGATAGCAGTAATACAAATACCCCCTCCCCAATGAACGCTTTCAAGTTGCCAACAGTTTAACAATCTCTTAAACCCCTGGATATTTAAAAAGAGCAGCAGGGCATGGCGACATCATTACTGGAATCCAGAACATGGAGAAGAGAGAACCGCTGATGCTAAGCAGGGTAGGGAAAAAAAGGCATACACGAAAATGGAAACATATGTGTGGGTATTGCACAAGGACACCATGAGGATCCTTCACTGAATTTTTTTATTATCTAGTGAAATCGGGGGCAAAGTTACCCAGTGAGGTTCAATAAAGATCTTAGATTAGGTTCACGAGGAGAGAGAGAAATTTCATGAAAAGCTAACAAGGTAAAAGCAAAAAACGTACACATACAAAAAATGAAATATTAGCAACCATAGCTGGAGGTCGTCCACATGATATGTTTTGTTTCATGATCTTCAGCAGTTGGAAGTAGGAGGAAAGTCAAATAGTTGCATTTACCTGGACTGAGAGGCCCCAGGACAAGGTAAGCGCTAGCTGAGGCCATGACCTCCCCACCCCACCCACAATTAACCACACTCATGTTATCTACTCAAAAGACATTGTTTTGGTGGTTTGTAGCCTCTCTTCTCAAATTCACCCTCTCGCCACAGTCATATATTAGCAAACAAAATGCTCTTTGGTGCTAATTTCTAATAAATTCCTCTCATACCCACACCCTTCAGCTTTTATTTCTTTTTTCTGCTTTTTTTAAATATTAAAAACCCTTAATATTGTCTAAACATAGACGACTCTATTTTTCTAGCTTCCATGTTCCCCTTAAATTTTGACTTCCATTCTTGGCAAATATTATTTTGTTTGTAGTACATATCAGTAACTAATCTATGTTCTAAAAGTGGAGAAGTAAACCAAGCAGATTAAATGTATGATCTCATGAAGCTCACATTTCAACTGAGAGTGAGGGAGAAAAACAATGAACGAATAAATATCTGTCAGGTTAAGTTTTCTGAATAATAATTACGTGAAAAATATTCAATGAATAATTAAAAGATAACTATTCTTTAGAAAGAAAAAAGTATTTCTTATATCTTTTAGAGATGGGTTCCTAATGATAGTATCCTACTTTTAACAAAGGTCACTTTTATGCTACATACATGGAACTTCCCAAATAAACACTAAAACAGTGTGTAATGAAATGCTAACCATCTTTGTCTCCTTTTATTTTTAAATAAATAATACATTACAGAGAACTATATGATACATGTACACGTAAATAAAAACAAGAAAACATATATTTGAAAATGTATCACTCATTTAAAAATGGATTATTATTAGTATGTCCAAAACAGCGGACATGATTTTCCATGATTGCATCTCTGCAATCTCCCCAGGAATGGTTATATAATTTGTGGGGCCACGTTCAAAATTAAAATTTGGCACCCCTCAATTTAAAAATTATTGTGAATCCCAAAAAGGCAACAGTAGATCATAAATTGAAAGCAGAACTGTTCTGAATGCAGGAACCTGTGACTGGACCAGTCACCGGTAAACAGGTACAATAATTATTAATTATTCCTTCAGTTGCCTTACAGATTTACCACTTTTTTCATTTTAGGTTGAATCACACAGAATTGCCGATTTTATAGGTCACAATATATTGTTTCATGTTCTCTGCTGTCGAACTTTACCCAGATAACAAATCAGACCACATTAATTGACTTATCCCGTTTGTTTTGCTTAATATCATATGTGTGAAATTCACAATCTAGCTGCATGTGCCTGGAGTCCACTTGTTCTCATTACTGTCCTGGAACACCCTGGGTTATACTGCCGGTCGTTTAACCTACAGGTAATGAGAAAGCATTTCAAGATTATGAAGAAGCCTTTAGAAACGTTTGTGTGCTTTCTTTCTGGGGTGTTTTTCTAGGGCTAAAACCTAAGAATGGCATTGCTGGGCTGCAAAGGACAGTTCCCAGGCCCCTCCCTCGGGGTGTCAGCCATGGCATGTGCCAGCCTGCTCTCACTCCTCAGCCCAGAAGCACTGTAGGCCTTTGACTCATCTTCGCCACCGTTTTAGACTGTGTGTATAGATGTAATCATGTCCTGATTGAATAAAATCTGCACAGAGTGAGAAAAAAACAGGTGTTGGCCTCTATTGGGTAGTATCAAAATATCTTCCAAAGTGGTTGCTCTGTGTTTATGCCCTCTGATGACGCAAAGGGAGTTCCTATAATGCACTTCCTCACTAACACCTGAAATTGCTAGACTTCCTGGTGTTTGCTAGTCTGTTAGGAGTAAAATATATGGTTTTGTTCTTAATTTCAACTTCCCTGATATTAATTTGTGAAGTATATTTTATGTTTTTCTGGTCCACTTATAGCCTCTCTTTTGTGAAGTATGTATTCACGGATTTTTGCTCATTTTTCTATCAGTTTTTTTTTTTTTATTACAGAAGTTTTAGGAATTATTCATGGAATTAATTATTTGTCATTTGTATCACAAATAACATATCCCTCTCAGTGTCTTATTTTTCACCTTTATGTTATCTATCAAAAAGGTGGTTCATGCCTCCTGTTAGCCCAGCACTTTGAGCGACCAGGCCAAGGTGGGAGGCCTGCTTGAACCCAGGAGTTCCCGACCAACCGGGCCGGCCACATAGCAAGGCCTGTCTCTACCAAAAAAAAAAAAAAAAAACTACTTGGGTGGCTGAAGCCGGAGTACTGCCTGAGTCCAGGAGACCAAGGCTGCAGTCAGTCATGATCATGCCATGATCCAGCCTTGGTGACAGAGTGAGACCCCAATTCAAAAAGTAAATAAACGAAAATACAAAATAAACCTAAAAAAACGTACTTTTTGTAATGTGTCAATTCCATATTCTCGATGTTTGTGCTGCCTTGCTTAAGAAGATAATATTCTGCTGGGCTCGGTGGCTCAGCCTGTAATCCCGTGCCTTGGAAGGCTGAGGTGAGTGGATTGCCTGAGCCCACGGGTTCCAGACCCGCCTGGGCAACTTGGCGAGACCTCGTCTCTACGATAAATCAAAAAATTAGCCAGACGTGGTGGCGCGTGCCTGTAGTTCCAGCTACTTGGAAGGCTGAGGCGGAAGGATTGCCGGAGCCCAGCAGGTCGAGGCTGCGGTGGCCGGGAGCGGCCACTGCACTCCAGTCTGGGTGACAGAGTGACACTCCAACTCAAAAAAAAAAAAAAAGAAAGAAAGAAATATTTACTGTTGCATGCCACTGAGATTTGGGAGATGTTTGATATGCAGCACAATTGTAGCAATAGATAACTGATACACTCTAGTTCTCTCTGAGCCTAGGAGGTGTTAAGTGATTTGCTCATGGTCTTAAATGGCAGAACCTGGATTTGCTGGTGTCTCTCTCTCTCTACTTTCCACTAGGATACAAGCTCCATGAGGGCTGCGATGGTTTGAATGTGTCTCCCAAAGTCCATATAACTCATGCCTGTAATCTCAGCACTTTGGGATGCCGAGGCAGGAGGATTGCTTGATGCCAGGGGTTAAAGACCAGCTTGAGCAACATAGCAAGATTTCATCTCTAAAAAAAAAATAAAGGAAAAACTAGCTGAGTGTGGTGGCTCACATCCTGTAGTCCCAGTTACACAGAAGGCTGAGGTGGAAGGATCACTTGAGCACAGGATTTCGAGGCTGCAATGAACCATGATTGTGCAACTGCACTCCAGCCTGGGCAACAGAGTAAGAACTTGTCTCAGAAAAGGAAGGAAGGGAGGGAGGAAGGGAAGAAAAAAATAAGAGAAAAGAAAGAAACTTAATCCCCAATGCAGCAGTGCTGAGAGGTGGGACCTTTAAGAGATGACTAGGTCATGAGGGCTCTGTTTTCTTGGATGGATGAATGCCGTCATTGCTGGAGTGAGTAACTTAACGAGGGAGCGAGTTCCTGATGAAAGGGTGAGTTTGGTACCCCCTCCCTTGCACATGCTCTCCTGCCCTTCCGCTTTCTGCCATGGGATGACACAGCAAGAAGGCCCTCACCAGATGCACCCCCTTGACCTTGAATTTCCCAGCCTCCGTCACTATAAGAAATAAATCTCTATTCTTTACAAATTATCCAGTCTCAGGTATTCTGTTATAGCAGCAAAAAATGAACTAACACAAGGGCCAAAGCTTTTATCTAAAGAGTTGACAACTGTTTAACCCCACTCAACTATAATGGTATCTGGCATACAGTAGGTGCCAATATTTGTTGAGTAGGTGAAAGGCTCCTGCTTTTCAGTAGTAGTGACTGAAAGGTCCTTTTTTCTCTTCTCCTTCTCTCTCTCTCTCTCTTTAATGAATTGGGGTCTCACTCTTTTGCCCTGTCTGGAGTACAGTGGCACAATTACAGCTCACCATAGCCTCAACCTCCCGGGCTCAGGCAATCCTACCACATCTGCCTCCCAGATAGCTGGGACTACAGGCAAATACCACCACGCCTGGCTAACTTGTGAGTTCTCACTGTGATGACCAGGCTGGTCTTGAATTCCTAGGCTCAAGCAATCCTCCCACCTTGGCCAGCCAAGGTGCTGGGATCATAGGCGTGAGCCACCGCTCCCAGCCAAGAGGCCCTTCTTACTCTCAGGAACCATACATGGGGCCATTGGCTCTCCCACTGCAGGGAGAGGAAGAAGCCACTACACCAGAGATCAACATTCTCTCTGGCAACAGGAACCTGATATCAAGGCAGATACCGGGGATGAGTTCACCACTCAGTCATGCACTTTGCTCTCTGGCAGACCCAGGAGAAATGGGGGCAGAATCAAAGGATGAGGTGAAAAAGACTCTTTTGAAATCACTGGGCTTTTTGAGATGATGACAACCCCTTTGGGAAGGATGTGAGGAAGAGGATACAGGGTGCAGCTTGGGGAGTGGGAGTGAGGTCCTCATAGCAGGGAGGCTGCTGGTTGGTCCAGGCCAAAGTGAGACCAATTGAGACCAAGAAACAACCCAGAGGTTATGCACGATGGTTCACGCCTATAATCCCAGCACTTTGGGAGGCCGATGTGGGAGGATTGCTTGAGCCCAGGAATGTGAGACCAGCCTGGGCAATGTATCAAGACCTTGTCTCTTAAAAAAAAAAAAAATCAAAAAATTTAGCCAGGCATGGTGGCATGCATCTGTAGTCCCAGCTATTCAGCAGGCTTAGGAGGAAGGATCACCTGAGCCCAGGAGGTTGAGGCTGCCATGAGCTGTGATTGTGCCACTGCCCTCCAGACTAGGCAACAGAGTGAGATTATGACTCAAAATAGAAAGAAAGAAATGGCCCAGAAGGACATCTCAGGGGAAGAGAAAATTGAGCAGGCTGTTTCATAAAGCCTCCTGCCTGCCCCTGCTCACCACAATCTTGCAACTCCAGGAACTTTCCAGAAAGCCCCTGTCCTGCCCAGGGTATCTCCGAGAACTGTTCAGAGCAGTGAACATGCTCTCACTGGCTGGAGTTTTACACACACACAGGTCCAGGGGAGGATTGATTTCCACTTATCTTATTTTTTTCACCGAGCAGACACGCTCCAGTAACTCTATGATTACATCGTGTTCCTGCCCCTGTTTGTTGTCCACACTGATGTGTTCCTAATTGAAAAGGAATGCAGGAATGTGGAGGCATGCCCATGCACCCGTCACCACACAGACACACACAGAGACCCGTCCTGGTGGGCTGGCTTGGCTCTCTGGGTCATCTGATGCCAATCAACAGCCACCAGGTAAGACGTGTCTAAGGTTCACCATTTCCTGAAAACTCCAGAGCCCCAGCCCCCAATGTCCCTCTTGTCTCTCCGAAAGCCCATGCAATCTTCAGAAGATGCCAGGGTCTTTCTGAAATCATAGAAGCTGGTGCCACCTATTGGCTGGGCCCCCAGGATGGGACTGAGCCACAGAGTCCTTTTCTAAATCTCTCTCTAAAAGCTTCTAGCATGGGCCGACTGTGCCAGCGTGTGTTGTATCTCTGAACATCTAATTAAATACTCAACGGGATGCACGGGTCATAGCATGCACTGGGCAGTCAATACTTGTTTATAGAAATTAATGTAATTTTTTAAAGTTAAGATCTCACTCTGTTGACCAGTCTGGAGTGCAGTAACACGATCTCGTGGCTCATTGCAGCCTCAACCTCCTGGGCCCAGGTGATCCTCCCACCTCAGCCTCTGGAGTGGCTGGAACTACAGACTCGTGCCACCATGCCCAGCTAATTTTTTTTTTTTTGTAGAGATGAGATCTCGCTATGTTGCCCAGGCTGGTCTCAAACTCCAGGGCTTAACTGATCCTCCTGCTTCGGCCTCCCAAATTCCTGGGATTACAAGTGTGAGCCACTGTTCCTGGCCAGTTAATATCATTTCTAAGTGATAAGAACATTCTTAGAAGCAGGGGGCTGGGCACAATGTCTCAAGCCTATAATCCCAGCACTTTGGGAGGCTGAGGTGAGGGGATTGCCTGAGCCCATGGGTTTGAGAACAGCCTGGTCAACTTGGCAAGACCTCATCTCTACAGTAAATCAAAAAATTATCAGAGAATGGTAGCACATGCCTGTAGTTCTGGCTACTTGGAAGGCTGAGGTGGAAGGATTGCCTGAGCCCAGAAGGTCGATGCTGGGTGGCTGTGAGCGTGCCACTGCACTCCAGCCTGGGCAATGGAGTGAAACTCCAACACAAAAACAAAAAACAAAAAAATGAATCATTTGGGTGCACTGTAAGGGGACAGCTGTCCACCAACTGGCTTTCCAGGTGTCTACATTCACTTCTTTGGAGTTGTGTCTCTGGTAAAGGCAGCAGGGGCTTCAGGAGACCTTGGGGACAATGTATATTTGTGAATATCAGGCTATTCTGTGGTCTACTCTCGTTAGTGGATAAGTACAGTGCTTGGAATAGATGGGTCAGTCAACAAACATTTGTGCAATGAATGAGGCAGGTGTATTAACTGACCTCTTGGAGACTGAGAATTGGGCTTGGAGAAGCATGGGTCACAAAAAAATATATGCCAGGAAGGCTGGAGAGTGAGCACAACAGAAGAGCGGTAGCCAGCGCCTGGGCATGGGTTGGGGTGCTTTTGTGGGGACATGGAAGTCACTAGCATTGTGAGTCTAACGTTGCAACAGGACCAAGGACCCGGGCGCTGTCCATGGTGCTGAACCACCATAGTTAGCGGGGCTCTGCTGTCCCACCTATTCCTGGGCTTGGGGGAAGTCTGTCTGTCCAGCTCCTTTCAGCAATTCTGAGCCCAGGGAGGAAAGAAACGGTGGATCGTGGGGGGCGGGAGGCGGGGAAAGGTGGGTAGAGAGTAAGAGGTGACCACCAGACAAAGGCTGCTGGTCAGACAACCACCTCCAGACAGAAGGAGGTTTTTTTGTCTGTTTGTTTTTGTTTTTGAGTTGGGGTTCTCACTGTGTTGCCCAGACTGGAGTGCAGTGACATGCTCATGGTTCATCACAGCCTTGACTTCCTGGGCTCAGACCATCCATCTGCCTCAGTTTCCTTATTAGCTGGGACTACAGAAGCATGTCACCATGCCAAAATAATTTTTTGATTTTTTGTAAATATGAGGTCTCTCTTTGTTGCCCAGGCTGGTCTTGAACTCCTGAGCTCCAATGATCCTCCCATCTCGACTTCCCAAAGTTCTGGGACTTCAGGCATGAGCTACCATGCCTGGTCTTAGGGGAGTATTTTTATTTTCACATTATTGCGATCCCCAAGCAATAACCCTCTCCTGTAGGAAACACTGACCCTGCTCTTACCTGGCATGTTCCCAGTGCCACCCTACGGCAAAAGCCAAGTCAACATCCCATCTCCAGACCTAAGGTCTACCCTCATCCCCTCCTTCTTCTTGTCTAGAAGTTGCTAGGCCTTTTGCTTTCCCTGTTCTCCATCCTCTCATCATCTGATCTATCCTTTAAAGCCTGTCCCCGGTGTCTCCTCCTCCAGGAAGCCCTCTTGAGCACTTCTGCCTTCTTGCTCCTCTGACCTCCTACTGAACTTGGAGCCAAGTTTAGCAAGCAATGCTGTTTAAGATACTCCCCATGAGTGCTCTCTTTCTCCCTGCCTAGCCGGGAACTCTCAAGGGACCTGCTTCTTGCTGTCTTGCAATTCCTGCAGCAGGGCCAAGCGTGAACCCTGCATGAATATCAACATGGCTGCAGCAGCTCCATCAACCATCATGAATGAATATGATGGCTGGGCTGGGCTGTGTGGGCACTCCTCACACTTTCTGTTACTGGAAACTCGCAATAACTCTGTGGACACAGATCCTATTATCACAGATGTTAAAAACAGGAGGCTCAGAGGGAGGGAGTCACTTGGCCAAAGCCATGAAGGCATGGGAGTAGGGTTCAGGCAAAGGTCTGTTTGACCTCAGAGCCCAGTCCTTCACCTCCTGTCCATCTGATTCATAGCAGTGGCCCCTGATGGCAACACATACATTGAAGCCAGCCTTGCTCTGCTGTTTCCTGATGGTGAAGCTGTACCCCCAGAGAACTGATACTAAGAGAATCAGCGATAGTGAGTTGGGATAAAGCAGAGAGGACTGCAACCTTCTCCTGCTTTTTTTTTTTTTTTTGAGTTGGAGTCTCACTGCATCGCCCAGGCTGGAGTGCAGTGGCACACACACGACCAACCCAACATTGACCAACTAGACCCAGGCAAT
>CAUYQG010079057.1:0-14523 GCA_963574415.1 Tarsius wallacei | reverse complement strand
AGCTGGAACTACAGGCGCGCGCTACCACGCCTGGCTAATTTTTTGATTTATTGTAGAGATGAGGTCTCGCTTGCCCAGGTGGGTCTCGAACCCGCGGGCTCAGGCAATCCACTCACCTCAGCCTCCCAAAGGCGCGGGATTATAGGCTGAGCCACCGAGCCCGGCCTTCCCAGTCCTTTTAAAGTCATGGCACACAAAGTAAATACAGGGCTGGTGAAAGAAAACACTAGCTTCCAGGACCACTGGTCACTTGAGGGTTAAGCATCTTCATCTCAGGACACCTGGAGCCCATTCAGAGCATGTCAGCACCAGAATGGCAGGGAATCAGGACTCAAGATCTTCTTTTACTGACACCTTGAATACGTTACCCTGCATACATTTTTAGTCTCTTAAAAGCAAACACAAGACTTTCCAGAAGGCTCTTCTTCTTTTGGAAAGAATGTTTAGACTGCTCAGGTTAGGAACGTTGTCTGGCACCAGGTTTCAGTAGAGAAGGAAGTTACTACATCTGAGAGGGAAATGAACAGCCTAGGGAGGGGTAAGCAGCCAAAATGGTGAGGTTTTGTGTGGGATAGTGGCAGAGAATACATTTTGGAGAAATGTTTCCACTAGGGATTTTCAGACTGTTAACTTAAGGAGTGTGATATAAAATTCCTACCCATCGTGCCGACGAGTGTGTCCTGCTGATCCCTGCCCCCAGCTGTCTCAGCAGCTGACCTTGGTGTCTTCATCTGCAAATTAGATCACACTATCTTCATTACAGGGTGCTTTGAGAACTAGGAACAGAGTATGAGACAAACCCAGCACCATGCTTGAAACAGGCACACTATATTATTCAAAAAATGGCAGCAGTTCTCAAAATAAGTGATATTAGGCCATATGCAACTTGGGGGCAGAACTGGATTTTATCCCTCTCCTCAGTACCCTCATATAAGCTGGCTCCTGACTCTATCATTGCCCTGACTCTACAGGATGGTAATTACATGCACCAGATGATGGAGCGTCTGATTCATTCTCTACCACCGGTGCTCAACACATAGTTAGCCCTCACTGATGTGGAATGAATGAATAAATGGATGGATGAAAAAGCAACTAATCTTTGGAATACTCTTCCTTACAGTCAATGAATGTGAAGCTTTTCTTGTGAAATCTCAGTCTGCTTCTTTTTGTTCTGACTCCAGTAACCAAAGCAAACAGCTCATTGCTTTCTTCTCTGTAACTATTTTTCACATACAGTCAGACTTCATTAATTCAGATGATCAGACAGATAAGATTATTCAGGATTACTGAATATTTTAAAGACTGATGTCTTAGTACTTTCAAGTCTTTGGGACAAGAGTGGATGACCAGGACAGAGGATAGCCAGTAGAAGACTGTTTTAGCATCTTCCTCAGTTCCCATGCCCACCTGCCAACATCACTGGGCCTGAAGGTCCCAGGTCTAAAAAAAGCTAATGGGGCACAGAAACTCTTGCCCTCATCCTCAGTGATTCTAGATGTCATGTGGAATGCTGCCATCCCATAGAACCCATAGTAGTGTTAGAAATAAGTTCTTACAGAGTAAGTTCCTGGGGGTCATTTGTAGTGAGTAGATGAGACCACTCAGGAACTTCTTGTATGCATCTATCCAGACCAGTGAATTGACCTCTCTTTTAAAACAAATTGTTCTGTTAACTGAGTTGACTGTGCTTCTCCCAAACTTATTTTATACTATATTCCTTCACACTATATTCCTTCACTGTGTCTTTATAAACAGTGTTTTTGTAGCTTTATGGCTACAAAGGGACAAGTTGATTTCCAGCACTATTTCAGTTAATTTAAATTTCCAAGTGAGTGGACTCTGAATTAGCAATAATTCTGGGTTTGGGGAAATGCCACTAATTCATTTCTCAGCCTTCTCTTTACAGATTCGAGTGTCTCAACTTTTTCTCACAGATCTTTAATGTCTTGAATTTGTAAACCAAAACTCTTGGTATTATTAATGTATGTATTCCAAAAGATTAGATTATTATAGGACAGGTTTAAGAAAACCTGTCTTTAGTTCCAAGTTACTCTGAATATTCAGATGAATGAAGTGAAAAGAGTATATGAGGGCGGACCCCCCAAAATCTGGAATTCGTTTATTAAAAATTGTGTATTTATTCTTACATGTTTAAACTTCAGTTACTTTCAAAGTACTCTCCATTTGATGCAATACACCTGTCGAGATACTTTTTCCACTGCTCAAAACAGTTTTTGAACTT
Organism: Tarsius wallacei; assembly: GCA_963574415.1. Classification (NCBI taxonomy): domain Eukaryota; kingdom Metazoa; phylum Chordata; class Mammalia; order Primates; family Tarsiidae; genus Tarsius; species Tarsius wallacei. Next base: position 12,281 of record CAUYQG010079057.1, on the reverse strand, counting down.
GTCGATTTTGATGTCTTTTAGTGCTTCTGCCATTTTTTATGTCGCCTCTTCCACATCAGCAAAACGTTTCCCTTTGAGGACTTTTTTCATCAGGGGAAACAAAAGAAAAGTCACTTGGGGCGAGACTGGGTGAACAGGGAAGTTGGCGCATGAGGCTCATGCCATTTTTGGTCAAAAACTACTGAACACTCAATGCAGTGTGGGCAGATACACTTGTAATTCACCCATCGTGAAGTGGGCAAACGTGTTGAAAGAATCTCCACACACAAAAAAAGTCACTGAAGCTGAATACAGCCTCTCACAATGATGCTACCTGGTACATTTAGGCCAATGAGTTCCTAGAACACTTACCTAGTGGGGGAAGCTTGTATTACAGGGGACTGGTCCCCCTCAAAATAATTATGTTTTTTGGGGGCCCCCCTTCATAGGCTTCAGAAAGACCAAGCCTGGAAAGACCAAGCCTGAAGACCTGTTTGGCTACCTGCTTGCTGTAGGATAACAAGTTGTGTTTTGGATTTTTTTTTTAGACTATTCTAACTCGTATAGTCATAGTTCATTTTTAATAAGCCTGGAAAAATTCTTATTATGAAGCAGGTGCTCGATAAGTTTCCATAACTAGTTGTCAGGGATAGGTGAGGGCCCCTGTAGGTATGTAATACACTACTATCATGGATCCAATGCAAACCAAATTGCCATCTGTGCAGTTTCCTTCTGGGCAGCATCTGGGTACATTTTACTAAACAACTACACTGGCTACTTCCTAAGGAACTACCTTTGTCAACCATTTTGTTTTGGGGGGTCAGTTCATCAAAAGCATCAATGAGCAACTAATGAATATGGTCCAATGTACTTGCAGTTGGCTGCAAGCTGCCTCATGTATACAAAAGAAGGAGTTCATTTCCTTGAGAAATCCATTTGGGAGCTGCCACCACAAGGGGCTTTCTAAAAAGCCTGCACAGATGATGCTGACTGATACTTCCTTGTTTACAGACTTACGACATTCCCAGGGAAATATCCCAGATTAGCATGCCATGATTTTCAGTTAGAAAAACTTACAGCACATCTATCTTAAAAGCTTATACTTGCTTCAGTGCAATGATCTACCCATTTATAGATTTAAACAAATTACATTAATCATCACCTTTATTTCCTCTTCAATTTTCATAAATCCTAGGAAAATAGAATACTTTGAAACTCAAACTCTATCTTAATTTGAGAACTTACATCATATCTATAAAAGTTTCAGCCAAACATGCGATGAGGACCCAACACAGTTCACCAGCCAGAAACAGTGGCTCGTGGATGTTTAATATTCATACCACCTTATTAATTGGCATGCTTTTCTATAATGAAAGTGGTCATGTAAATAAGTCTTTGTAGGAGGTCTCTCTAGATTTCGAAACATCTTTAAGCTACATGTGGTACTGGCAACAGAAACTTAAACTACAGATGGGAAAACAGAACTCTTTATTTGCACATCCTTCTCTTCATCTGTACGGCTGAAACAAGCTAAAAAACCCAAGCCCGTTGCCAAATCCACATCAATTAAATGTAGGTTATTCATTCTAAGTTTACCCCGTGGTTTTGTCAAAGTAGTCAGAAATGATTATACTGGTTATTTATTCACAGCCATTGGGTAACTTTTGACTCTGGCATTAAGATGACCTTCTGGAAGGATAAATTCAATTTGATGGCTTTGGAATGCATGAGAATACTCAGCCTCTAATTTGAAACTGGATTTAAGCATCCTGAGATTTGAAGTATGTTCAGGAGAAGATAAATTTGTTTTCCAGTCTCTCGTGCTGTCTTTGGCATAATGGAAGACTAGATATTGGGAGTTTGGTACACTGTTGTACAGGGAATGGATATTTTTAAAATGTAGGAGATAATAGAAAAAAATCTGAAAGGAAAACAGTGGATCATGAAATCCTTTGTAAAGATGAAGGACTAACTATTTAGACTAATATAAAAGAAGTGGCACCTGAGGCTGGGTCACTATCCAGTGAATCCAGTATTCTTTGTCTGATAGTAGCATCACATAAATTACTCTGGTAGGATGTGACTCAAGAATATAAACTGGAAAAGGTTAGAAATGCATTCCAAACACCCATGTAAGACCACGTCTTCATATAAATCTTTCCTGAATTTATTTACACACACAGCTGGTATAACCCCTGAGAAAAAAATTCCTTAATGTATGCTCCTTCTTGTTACTGACACTAAAATGACCTCTTCTAAAGTTTTGGGGATGGCTCTTGGTCTAGCATTCTGGGATTTGCTATGTAATTCTCCGAACCTTTCTTGATTTTACAATTTTCAATAATTATCTCCATACTTGTATCACTCCAAATCAAAATATCTTGAGGCCCTTGTATAGCTCCCTCCTGTCTTGCTATGCTACTATACCTGTTTTGGCAAACAATGGCTAGATTTGTACAAAACATTTACTGTAATATACAAGCATAGAGTAATGTGACCACTATGGCTTAATGACTAGCCTTTGTTTGATGTGGTCCTATGACTTGGAAATGGAGATGGATCTTAGAATTCTAGGTCCTGTTTCGAGAATCTTCACTTCCAGCTCAATGTCCTTGTTTATAAGAGTAGAACACAGGCCAGGCTTGGTGGCTCAGCCTGTAATCCCAGCTCTTTCGGAGACCGAGGTGAGTGGATTGCCTGAGCCCGCGGGTTTGAGACCTACCCAGGCAACTTGGTGAGACCTCGTCTCTACAATAAATCAAAAATTAGCCGGGCATAGTAGTGCGCACCTGTAGTTCCAGCTACTTGGAAGGCTGAGGCAGAAGGATTGCTGGAGCCCAGCAGGTTGAGGCTGCAGTGGCCGGGAGCGTGCCACTGCACTCCAGTCTGGGAGATGGAGTGAGACTCCAACTCAAAAAAAAAAAAAAAAAAGAGAGAGTAGAACACAGATCCCTTCTAAGTCCCCACAAAGTTGTGATGACCACATAATCATTTTTCTATTCTTATGTCAAACTTGTCCTCCTTAGTTTGCAATTTTTCTAACCGGAAAAAAAAAAACAACTTCTTTAAGTAGCAAAATTTTCTAGAGCTCCATAAAAATGTAGAATCACAATGGTTCCAGCCCTTATCCTTAATCATCATTTTTCTAATTGAAGAAATGCCAACTTATCTCTGTCCTTTTTGTCCCTGGTTTCCTTGCCCATTTTCTACCCATAACAAAATTACTCTATTCTCAATCTTTTTCTTCCAATCTAATTATAATTTAGCTATTTGTATCTTCTTAATCCACTTTTGGGCTGGTACCGATGCAAGGTATTTTAAAGGTCTAACCAAATGATGTTTACTGATTCTCCTTTTTCACAGACTCATTATATTCTCAGATCACATTCTCAAATTAGTAAGTCATGATTTACCCTTAGAGAAGGTACAGTATATATGTCCTAAAAGGCTATCCTTGTTTCTGTTCAACAATTTACTCTTTCTTACAGGTTTTACTCCATCCTCTAGCTATCATGCCAAAATGAAGTGAAAAGTTGAACAATTATCTGGTGAATCTGATAGTCACACATGGCTATTATGGGTAATTCTGTCTCTCTAAATCTTCTTTACTCCATTTCAGGTTTGCTTAATTATATGGACAACTGCCTCTACTCTTCATTTCACCTGCCTAGATAACATCTGCTTTGACAAGGCACACGAGGAAAGGGAAGAAAGAAAATAAATTTGGGGTAGGATGCTGTAGGAAGAGATTTAAAAGAGCTTTATTTGTCAAGAAGCATATAAAAACAGGGAAGCATGGAGGAAATTTAGACCTATCAGTTTAGCAACTGATGATAATGTTATTAAAAATATTTACAGGAACATTGAAACCAAGGTACCCTATGTATTACTGCAATAACTTTTTTTTTTTGAGTTGAAGTCTCACTCTGTCACCCAGACTGGAGTGCAGTGGCACACTCCCGGCCACCGCAGCCTCAACCTGCTGGGCTCTGGCAATCTTTCTGCCTCAGTCTTCCAAGTAGCCAGAACTACAGGCATGCACTGCCATGCCCAGCTAATTTTTTTATTTATTGTAGAGACGAGGTCTCACCAAGTTGCCTGTGTGGGTCTCAAAACCATGGGCTCAGGAAATCCACTCACCCTGGCCTCCCAAAGTGCTGGGATTATAGGCTGAGCCACTGAGCCCGGTCTGCGCCAACGTTTTAAATTAAAAATTTAAAGTTAGCTACTCTAAGACGAAATTATTTTAGTTTGCTTATATTACTGTAATTGCAGATATTTAATGAAAGTCCTCAGAAAGATAATAACTTAAAGTTCAAACATGTTTTTCTCTATTTGTCTCTATATTTAATCAATATTAATTATTTTTCAAATTACATGTAGAAAAGAATAAAGCTCAAGTCTTCATACCCTTAAGCTTTTAAAAAAATATTCATTTTAACATGCCTTCCTTGTTCAGTAAGGATTTTAATTATTATAAGATAATCTATTTTAAATGAATACTCAAGTATCATTTATTTTTCTGTGACTGCAGTTGAAATGTAGGTGAAGAGAAGACCAAAGTTGAGATTAGTCTATATTTCATTTCAGCTGACACCCTCCACTCACCAATATCACATGATTGTCTCTACAGGATGATAACAAAAGAAGTAATGAAATACAACAGAGCAGAGGATATGGATAAAAATATAGAGAGATTTTTGCTTTCATCCAGGAAGAATTACAGAGTTGTAGACACACACACACACACACACACACACACACACACATAGTTTTCAGACATTAGAAAATAGGCAGCACAGAAACTGACCTTTAAATCAAGGGACACAAATGAGGTGAGCCCTACAATTTCTGTAGCCAACTGCCTGGAGATGGTTTCTAGGCTAAAATGAAGAGGGGGAATACAAATATGTCCTGGAAGTCCTACTGAACTAAAGAGATAAATATAAGTATTAAAGGGGGTGATATTGGCATTAAGGTAGATATCATTTTCAGGGCATTGTATTAGAAAGAAAAGCTAATAGCAGAAATTTCCTTATTGTCTCTGGCTGAGTACTTCTTGCACATGCATTAGATGAAATTCATGAGATCAGAGAAGGAATTTCTGTAAAGCTGAATAATTTCTGGAGCTCAAGTAAGATTGAAAATAATATATGCCTACAGCATTCAGAGAGGATAGACCCTGTAATAAAGGTCTATAGGGTAGAACTCTAAGGATTTACCTTCTTAGGGTCAAACTTTAGCAGCAAAACCAAATTATATCAAGAATAAAAGCATCCCTAGATTTGTCACAACAAAACTTAAGAAAAAGCCTTGAAAAGTAAATTAATCTGCAAATGCCTTAAATGCATCTAGAACAAAGTTCAACAGTCTTAATATAAATTCAATAAAATCCAACACTCAACAATATAAAATTCACAGTCTCTGGCAACTAATAAAAAACAAATCACAACACACACAAAAAAGCAAGAAAATAGAATTTCATATTCAAGAGAAAAATTAACCAATAAAAATGAGAGATAATACATTTACAAACAAGGACTTATAAATAATTATTATAGATATTGTAAATATGTACAATGTTGTAAAGTCAAACAAGCATAGTTAGGAGAGATTCAAATGATAAAAATAGACAAATGTAAATTACAGACAGAAAAACTACATTTAAATAAAAATACATTGCCGGGTTTGGTGGCTCAGCCTGTAATCCCACACTTTGGGAGGCTGAGGTGAGTGGATCGCCTGAGCCCACAGGTTTGAGACCCGCCTGGGCAACTTGGCGAGACCTCATTTCTACAGTAAAATCAAAAAATTAGCTGGGCGTGGTAGTAGTTCCAGCTACTTGGAAGGCTGAGGCGGAAGGATCACTGGAGCCCAGCAGGTTGAGGCTGTAGTGGCTGGGAGTGGCCACTGCACTCCAGTCTGGGTGACAGAGTGAGACTCCAACTCAAAAAATAAAAAATAAAAATACATTATATAGGACTAATAGCAGATTAGCAGAGATATTAGACATATCAAGAAAAAAAATTCAGTGAATTTGAAGACATAACAATATAAACTATCCAAAATATAGCATACAGAGAAAAAACAATTTTAAAAAAAGCAGCATTAGTGACCTGAGAGTAAATAGTAAATGGTCTAAATACATAAAATTGGAACCACAGACAGAAAGTAAAGAAAGAAAAGGGTAAAGTTACATATAGAAATTATAACAAAAAAGTGCTAATTTGACAAGAACTATAAACTTAAGATCTAAGAGACTCAATGAATGCCAAGCAGAACCAACACAGGGGAAACCAGGCCAAGACACAGAATTAAATTGCTGAATACCAGTGATAAAGGCAAAATCTTAAAAGCAACTGAGAAAAAGAACATTTTCTAGAGCAACAAAGATAAAACTGACAGCAGACTTCTTTTCAGAAACTATATAAGCCAGAAGACAGTGGAATAATATATTCAGAACACTGAAAGATAAAAACCTGCCAACATTCCAAAAATTAATTTCAATTAATAAATTTTTCAATTAATTTTACAAATTAAAGCAAAATAAATGCTTTCCAGGTGAACAAAAGCTGAGATGATTCATAGCTACAGAATTTTTAATTCTAGAAATATTAAGTTCAAGAAATATTAGGTATATGTCCAATATTTAATTCAATAAATATTAAAGGAACTTTCACAGGCAGATGAAAGATGGATACCTAGTAGAAGTCTGGTTGTATACAAAAGGAGGAAGAGAACTAGAAATGACAATATATGCATACAAATTATGTTTATTGTGAGGTTTCTAATAGATGTAGAAATAAACAGAGGGCTCCAAAATGTGTATACATTTTTTGGCACCCTGTATATTATATCCCCATAAAAGGATGGGAGGGGTTATATGAAAGTAATCTGTAATATATAACTTAAAATTGATTATGATAAAGTAAAAATGTAATAAAATTACACTCATTTAAACAGGAAAACAAAGAGATACCTAATAAGTTACATGTAGAGATAAAGTGGAATAATTAAAAAGTATTTTATAGGTGATAGTCTTATAACACTTAAGGCACTTGAAGTTGAATTTAAAAATATTTTCACAAAATATTATAGGCCCAGATGTCTTCACTATTGAATTCTATGAAATTTATAAGAAAGAAAAAATTTACCATCTCTTTATAAACTCCTTTAGAAAATAGGAGAAGAAGAACACTTTCCACATTAGTTTATCATGTCCATATTACCTTGAACCAAACCCAGACAAAGACATTAAAAACAGAGAAAACAACAGATCAATATACCTCATGAAAATGCATGCAAAAATGCTTAATAAAATATTAGCAAATCAATTCTAGTAATATATGCAAGAATAAAATATCTTTGGTGGTGTTTATCCAAGGAATGTAAAATTTGTTTAGCATTTAAAAATTAATCAATGTTAAAAGACATGCCATGTGATCAACTCAAGAGATACAGGAAAATGCAATTTGACAAAACTCAGCATCCTTTCATGATAGACACAAAAAATAAGCTCTTAGCAAGTTAGGAATAGAAGGGGATGTTCCCAATCTGCAAAAGCTTAAAAGGGCATCTATAGATAATATACTTAATAGGAATATACTAAATGTTTTTCCAATGAGATTGAGAACATGTCAAGAATGTTTGCTCTCACAACTTCTATTTAACATTATACTGGAGGTTGTAGCCTGTGTAGCAAGTTAAGAAAAAGAAATAAAAAGCATAGAGATTAGAAAGAAGTATAACTCTCTTTATTTGAAGACAACATAATTGTATCTATAGAAAATCATAAATAAGCTACCAAAATATTATGAGAATTAATAAGTGAGTTTAGCAAGGTCACATGATACAAAGGTAACATACAAAAACCAATTACATTATATATTGTAAATAATTGATAATTAAAATAAAAAACAATGTAATTTCTAATCACGTCAAAATATAAAATATCAAAACATTCTATAAAATATGAGGAGAGCTTATAAGTGAAGAAGTGCAAAACACTATAGAGATAAATTATACTGACATAAATGGAGAGATTTACCTTACTCATGGATCAGAAGACTCAATATTGTTCAGATGATTCAAATTCTCTCTAAACTGATCTATAGACTCAATATCATCCTAATAATACAATATAAGGCTTTTTTAAAAATAGACATGGACACATTAATTCTAAAGTTAAGTGAAAATGGAAACATTTTTAAAAAGGTTTTTACCTCAAGGTCAGAGGAATGATGCTACCTGAATTTAATAAGGCTATGCTAATCAAGAGTAAGGTATTGGGAAAAGATTTGCCTGTGGACCAGTGGAATAAAATAGACATTTCAGAAGTAGACTTACACATATTTTCAATTGATTTCTGACAACAATGACAGGGTAATTTAATGGACAGAAGATAGTGCTTCAGTAAAAGGCACTAGAAACAATAAATATTCATATGGAGAAAAATGAACCTCATCTTTTTCCTTAACTGAATATAAAAATTGATGCATAGACCCAGACATAAGAACTAATACTGCAAAACTTCTAGAAGAAAACATCAAAGAGTATCTCTGTGACCTTGGATTAGGCATCAATTTCCTAGATAGAGCAGAAAACATAAACCAAAAAATCAGATTTGACCAAAATTAAAAATTTTGTCTTCAAAGACAGCCCAGCAGTAACATGCTTATATGTCCACCCAAAGACTTATATACAAATGTTTATAGCAACTTTATGCATAATAGCCCAAATTAGAAGCAACTAAAATGTCTATCAGGTAGTGGATGGAATACAGTAAAATACCAAATAGCAATAAAAACAAAAACAAACAAAAATCACTGATGATACACATAACAACACGAAAAGCTCTCAAAAGAATTATGCATATTAAAAGAGGCCAAACCCCAAATACTATATATTGTATAATAGAGTCCATTTATGGGAAATTCTAGCAAAGGCAAAACTATAGTGATAAAAAGTAGATCAGTGGTTTCCTAGGACTAATGGTGTTGGGAGAGGACTGGCCGTGAAGGGGAGTGAAAGACTATTTTGGAGCAATGAAAGTGTTCTATATTTTGATTATGGGAGTGGTTATACAACTGTATACATTTATTAAAACTCGTTAAAATGAAAATACACTTAGAAGAGTGACTTTTATTGTATATAAACTATACCTACATATGCCTGCTTTTAGACATTATATAACCAGCCTGCCAATCAAAATTTACTGAAATCCAACAGTGAAACTCTGGTTGCACACGGCTGACTAAGGAACTGGGCTTTCCCCAGGGTATGCCCTAGAATAATCCTTGGAGGCACCTGAAAGTGGTGTTAGCAAGTAAGGGTCTTCAGGAGTCACCAAGGAGCAAGACTGAGGCTATTTCTTAATCTTGGATCTAGGCATCTCACAAAGGGCTTTGTGTACTCCCTCATCCTTTCAGTCATTTTGGGAAATAACTACTATTTTCTTTTTTTTAATTTTAAAGATGTGGGGTAAAATTCAGGGTTAGGTACATAAGTGGTCATTGTACAGGTGACATTTGAACCTCCCTTTGGTCCTCAGTTTGTCTGGTTTGGGATCAGGTATGCTTACTAGTGTTATGTCGCCCCCCCCTTCCCCAGTAGTGACCCACTACAGCCAATCCCTTTCATGTAGTAACCTCATTTTATAGGGGAGGAGAGCAAAACTCCAAGAAGTGAAATGGCCACTTGACAAAGCGCCAGTCTGACTCCAAAGCAAGTCTCTTTGTATTCATCGACCTGTTCCCAGTAGTGCTGGGGGTTCCCTGTGTCAGAGAACATGCCAGAGACTCTGTAGGCTGATACTTCTTCAGCTTGTCCCATACACAACCCCTGGCTTCCCCAGCTGTGTATCCCAGACTCTCTGCAGACAGAGCCCTCAAGAAGCAGAGTCACTAATTCATGACCTTGCAGCTTGCCCGCGATCTGTGCAAATGCATTTGACCTTCATTGTGCCTCACATTTCTACAGCACAACATTTGCGGATTGTTTACTACTGGGCAAGTGCTTCACTTGCATTATGTCATCATGCAATGTGTAATGACACATTTTAACTATGAAGAAACTGGGGTTCAAAGAGGACAATAAATTGTCCCTAGGCCTATAGCTATAAGCAGGAAAGGCAGGATTTGGACCGAGGCCTGTATAAACTTCAAAGCTTTGGGTTTGATTGCTACATGGTTACAGTACTGTCTTCTGTATTCAATTTACCAGGCACTCTACATCAGTAAGGATACTCTTGGTGGTAACATGTTAAAGAGTAAAGAACTGTATTATCTCACAGTGTAGAACTATAGCAAGCTTCAGGACTGCCTTAATCTAGGGCCTCTGCCTCCATTTCCCCTCATCTCTATTTGTTCTGCCTCTCCCGTGTATCATATATCAGTTTTATCTTCAGATTGGCAGGAGGCAACTGTTGGAGCTCAACTAGTCAAATACAAGGGAGAGGGTAGCTCTTTATGCAACCCTTTCTACACCTTCAACTGTCCTGTCCCCTGAAAATCAGCCAAATAAGGTCATAAACTCCTTTCTGGATCAATCCATGTCACCTAGAGAATGGCATTCACTGATTGGCCCAGGCCTGAATTTCTGAACCAATCACTGGCAGAAAGGATCATCATCACTGTCTTAATCAGGTTTCACCCCTGAATTGGAAATGAATTTTGGGAAGCCAACCATACATCTGCTACGTCCTTTCTTAGTCATTATTTCAACTGGGTTTACAGCAATGCTACATCTCAGTGATCATCTCCATTTTACAGACAAGAAAACAAATACATAGAGGAGATACACCTCTTAGGCACATGAGCACATACACAGAATTCAAAGTCAGGTCTTCTAAAACCAAGCCCAGAGCTCTTTCTGCTACTCTGCAACTACCACAACCTTACCCGACTCTCCCTGTTTGGACCAAATTCTGTGATGTTGCTAGGAGTATATTCATCTTCTAGGTTCCCTCCTGTGGCATTTATAATTTTTTCTCTAATTAAATTACCACTCCACTATGGACTCTAGTGCATCATTTATAACCAAGTCAGGAGGCTTTTTTTTTTTCAGTATTTCCTTCCTAATGAGATTTTTTAATCATTATTTAAAATAAATACATAGTCTGATGTACCTCAAAAACTATTTGGTGTGATGTGGACTTTCTTCTGTTCTTCAATCTCACTTTTGAAAATAAGCTTAAGTTCAAAAAGATTGTTCTTTTCAGATTTGTTTTTCCACATCTACCATCAACAAGCTATCAAGCTATTTCCCCAGGCCTTTTGACTCTCACCACCTGTATTCCTTTTCTATAATAGACCTAATGAGAAGAAGTTCTGGCCTTTGGTCCTTTAAAACAAGAATGTTATGGAGGTAGCATCTCTTTCCTTCAAAGATATACAACATAAATGACATGGGGAAAAAACCCCTCAAATACCTACTTAGTTACATAGGGCAGTGTTTCCACTAGAGTTCCAATAGGAGTAGAAATAGTGAACTGGATGGCAGATGATTGTGACTTCAGCATCTAACAGAGCCTCAGAGGCAGGTATAAAGGAGTTCCTTGTGCTTTGGGCAAATTTTACATTTAAACTATGTAACCATGAACATCACCTCCTTCGAGTCTCCCAACAACGATGCTTTGAGTTGGGGAAGGCAGAAATCAGTACATTCAGTTTATGGATACAGAAACTGAGGCAAATATTTGCTTAATTAACAAGGAGCAAAACTGCAGCTTAGGTATAGAGGTTTCAGGACCAGTTCTGTTTAGAGTACATTATTTTGATTCTGGAAAAGCTAGGGCAGTCACAGGAAAGATGTGAAGGCTTAGGAATTAGTTTAGCACCCCTGTCCCTGCATTTTAAGTTTGAATCTTACATATTTTTTTTGCCTTTCTTTGGTGTTCAGGAAAAGTAAACAAGACTTAACAGAAAATTTGATGAGAAGATGCAACTGTTTTGACCCACGGCCAATATATAAACATTCAAAAGATGCTATCAGCAATATGTGTTGCTTCAATCTACTGCGACTGTCATAACTTGGCCTTCCAACAGAATGATATTATTGTATGTTGAATAATATTGAACATACTGTTGATTCTTTAGAAAAAATGTGTATCTTATTGATAGGTGGGGGCTACGGTTTCATTCTTCTGTATGTGGTCAGCCAGCTTTCCCAGTACCATTTACTGAATAGGTTCTCCTCTCCCCAGTGGTTGGTGGTGGAGGCTTAGTCAAAAATGAGTTGGCTGAGAAATTGTGGTTTTGCTTCTGGAATTACTATCCTGTTCCATTGGTCTATATGCCTTTTCT
>CAUYQG010079053.1:0-17239 GCA_963574415.1 Tarsius wallacei | reverse complement strand
TTGTTGGATCCAGTTAGCTAGAATCTTGTTGAGAATTTTTGCATCCATGTTCATCAAGGAGATTGGCCTATAATTATCTTTCCTTGTTGGAGCTTTGCCAGGTTTGGGTATCAGTGTGATGTTAGCGTCATAAAATGATTTGGGGAGAGTTTCATCTTTCTCAATTGCCCGGATTACTTTTGAAAAGATTGGTATCAGTTCCTACTTATATGTTTTGTAGAATTCAGCTGTAAAGTCATCTGGTCTTGGGCTTTTTTTTTTTTTTTTTTTTTGGTAGGTAGTTTTCTTATGACATAGTCTATTTCCTGGGTTGTTATTGGTCTATTTAGGGTCTCGATTTCCTCTTGTTTCAACCTGGGGAAGTTGTGTGATATCAGAAAGTCCCCCATTTCCTTTAGGTCTTCAAGTTTGTTTCCACACAGGTGTGGATAGTAATCGCTGATGATCTTTTGAATTTCTTCAGGGTCAGTTTGATTTCATCTTTTGTGTTTTTAATTGTTTTTATTTGGTTTTCTTTCTCTTTTTCTTAGTCAATCTGGCTAGGGGGTCTGTCAATCTTACTTATCCTTTCAAAGAACCTGCTTTTTGTTTTGTTGATTTTTCTTTGATATTTTTGTCTTTATGCCCTGAAGTTGCAACTCTATTTTGGTGATCTGGATTCTCCTGCTGAAGTTAGAATTTTGGTGGTCTTGTCTTCCTAGCTCCCTTAGGTGTGATGTTATGCTGTTTACTTGTTATCTTTTGGTTTTCTTGATTTGCATGTGTAGAGCTATACATTTTCCTCTTTATACTGCTTTCATGGCATCCCAGATATTCTTATAAGATGCATCTTCATTTTCATTTGTTTCCAAGAATCTTTTAATTCTGTCTTGATTTCCACATCAGCCCAGAAGTCATTTAGCAGTATGTTGTTTAGTGTCCATGTTTTCGTGTGTTTTGGGGGGATCTTGTTGGCAATATTTATTTTTATTCCACTGTGATCTGAGAAAATGCATGATATTATTTTGATCTTTTGGAATTAGTTTCTGCTTGATTTATGTCCAAGAATGTGGTCAATCTTGGAGTATGTTCCATGTGCTGATGAGTAGAATGTGTACTTCATAGCTGTTGGGTGAAGTGTTCTGTAGGTGTCTATTAAGTCCATTTGGTCAAGTGTTGAATTGAGGTTCTGGATCTCCTCATTTTTAAATTTTTTCCCCTGATGTTCTATCAACATCTGCTAGTGGGGTGTTTAAGTCTCCAATTGTGATTGTGTATGATTGTGTATGAGTCAATGTCCTCTTTTAGTTTACTTAGCAGTTGATTTATAAAACTCAGTGTTCCTGCCTTGGGTGCATATATGTTTAGGATGGATATTTCTTACTTGTGGATTGAATCTTTTATCTTATTCTCTTTGCCTGTATTCTTATCCACAGCAGAGACATTGAGGATGGCATTGGCCTCAGTATCAAAAGTGACTTCAATTTGAGGAACACCGTGAGGCGCAGGAGGAATGCCTGTGAGTTCAAACTTGCCAAGCAGCTTGTTATCCTTGGTCCTGGCATGCCCACCTTCATAAACCTGAATAAGCACACCAGGCCAGCTGTCAGAGTAGGTAGTGAGGGTCTGTGTCCACTGGGTAGGAATGGTAGTATTGCACTTAACAAGGACAGTCATGACTTGATCAGTAGTTTAACTCCCAAGGGGAAGAGGACCAACATCCAACAGCAGCAAATCTTGCACACTTTCAGATTTGTCTCCAGATAGGATGGGTGCCCGGACAGCTGCACCCTAAGTAACAGCCTCCTTGCGATTGATGCTCTTATCAGTTCTTTTCCATCAGAGAAGTCTTGTAGAAACTTCTGAATCTTGAGGATGTGAATAGAACCACCAAGCAAGACAGTATCGTGGATCTGTGACTTGTCTAGTTTGGCATCTCAGAGGACTTTCTCTACGGAGTCCAGAGTTCCACAGAACAGTCAGCATTTGATTCTTCAAATTGGGTACAGATAATGGAGGTGTGAAAGTCGATTCCTTCATAGAGAGAATCGACCTCAATACTGGCCTGGGTTCTGGAAGACAGAGCATGCTTAGCACGTCCATAAGCAGCATGGAGGCACTGGACAGCCCTCTTGTTCTCACGGATATCCTTCCTATGCTTATGCCTCAACTCAGCAATGGAAAGGCTGACCATGTGGTTGTCAAAGTCTTCCCTACCTAAGTGGGTATCTCCAGGTGTAGACTTGGCTTCAAGGATTCCATCCTCAATAGTGAGAATTGACACATCAAAAGTGCAAGTTCCTAGGTCAGAGATTAGCACATTTCTTTCAGTGCCTACCTTCCTGTCTAAGCCATAAGCAATCACAGCAGCAGTTGGACCATTGATAATTCTAAGTACGTTTAAGCCAGCAACAGTTCTGGCATTTTTGGTAGCCTGATACTAAGCGTCATTAAAGCAAGCCAGACTGCGACCATAGCATTGGTAATAACCTTCCCAAGGTGGGTTTCTACAATTTCCTTCATCTTTGTCAGAACCATGGATGACACCTCCTCTGGATAGAAGCTTTTTGTCTCTCTCGTACTCTATTTGGACCTTGGCCTGCCTGCATCATTCACTGCCATGACTGGCCAATGCTTCATGTCAGACTTTTGACATTGAAGACCAGCTTGGTGGGATTCATTGCAACTTGATTCTTTGCGGCATTGCCAGCCAACCGTTGGGATCAGTAAAGGCAGCATAACTTGAGCTAGCTCGGTTTCCCTGATCACTGGCAATCATCTCTGTTTTTCCATGCTGGAAAACACCCACACAGGAGTAGGTGGTGCCAAGATTAATGCCAACTGCAACTCCTTAGACTGGCTGCTCAAGTGTAGACTGAGCCAGGTTGCCAAGAGTATGCACGAATCCCATGAATTGCCACCACATTCATGCAGCAGCTACGATTGTTTAAGCAACAAAGAAGAGAAGATGGGAGACAGACAATGAAGGGACAAAAAAGAGAAAGAAATAAAGAGTTTCGGAAGGGAGGAAGGAAAGAAGGAAGCTTCTTTCCCGTTAGCTATTTTACAAAAAGCAGCAGTGGTTACTACCACCTTCTACGCTGTCTGTTTATCTATTATTTAAAAATTTAAAAGGAACTGAAGCCATCAACTCCTTTGTATTACTTTATGGTCTAGAGTAGGATTGTTTTTAAAAAGTAGCAGTGAGAAATCCTCTCGGGGAATAGGCTGAGCATGCTTGACTGACCCAAACAGCTTTGGGTTTTGGCAGCCCAACACGAGTGGCCCAGCAGGCCCTACTTTCCTGCTCTAGGGGCTCCTGGCCAGGCTGTCCAGACGCGTGGGAAGGCTGGGGCTGGGTGTCGGTCTGTTGTTTCAAGGGTCTGATTCCACTGGTTTTCTGAAGAGTGTCAATCGCCGAATCCTCAGACTGGGCTGGGGCAGTTTGGAGGCAGACACCCAACCTCCTGGGGGATGAATTATAGAATGCAATGAAGAAGTTATTTTTCTAGGACTTCTGTTTTTATTCCTCCCACAACAGAAAGCAAGCCATCAGAAATTAAGCCAACTCCTCACGTCCCAAGGAGCTCCCCACGTTGTTTCTGTGTGCTCAGCCATGTTGTCACCGCAGCCGAGGGCCAGCCTCAAACAGAGTTGCAGTGACAGGAGTGAGCAGGAAGTGGAGAACTCAAGGGCCTTGCCCGGAAGAGATTTTGGTAGAGGAAAGGGACATGGCTTGTGGGCATCCATGTCACCCCTTCCGGCCGTCTGCGTCTCCCTCTGGGGTCTTCCGGTTGTCTAAAGCAGCAGGCTCTCCACAGTGCTTGGTCCCCGGAGTCTATCCACTCCCCCCCTCAGTTATGTACGAAATCTCTTCCACGGCTACCAAGATGCCGGCTCTTCCACCTTTGTCCCCAAGGATGATGTCTTAGCCGGTGTTTTCCTGCAGAGGTGGAAGAGGCCAGATCCCCGTCAACTAGAGGGATGGGCACTGCGCCTGCTGTCTGGAATTTGGGGCACCGGGGACTTGGAACACTGAGCGCTGAGCTCAGAGCCTGTGCCTGGACAGTCTATCTCCACGTGGCCGCCTCGACCACCAGAACAGAGCCACGGAAGTCGTACTGGGGTCCTGTCTCCACCAGCCGCCTTGACTCCACCTCCACTGGCCATCCTCATGAGCAGAAGATGGTACCCCTGTGCTTAGGCCTGCCTGCCCTTCCTCCCTCGTATGTGATTTGGAAGCTCTAGGAGTGGCATGGCCTCCAGCCCTCATGGTGGCCACCATCTGTCCAGCTCTGTTCTTGGCCAGCTTATCAGAAACACGCAGCGATGGTCAGCCTCGAGGGAGCCCACCCATTCATAGCCTCGGTTCTAGGATCTGCCTCTGCCTAGGCCACTGTCACAGGCCAGTGCTAAGTGTCCACATCATGCCAGAGCAAGACCTCTGACAGCAGAGAGCCTGTTCCAACCCAAGGCCTGGTCAGGGGCAATGGTTTAGTAGGTTTCAAATTCTATTAGCATGCCTCTGGCTAGAACTTATAGCTGCAACCAGGAGTTACAAACTTCAGTGAGCGGATTAAGGAGAAACCTGGAACTCTTTGGAAGCAGTAGTTTAGTAGTTTGGTAGACACAGCCTTTGGTTAGAAGTTATCTTGATAGGCAGTTAAGAACATTACGATTGAATATTTACATATCAGTTACCATAACTGAAATCAAATCAATCCATTGTATCTTATCTTAAAGCTGAGTTTCTAAGCCTGCTTCTTATGGCAAAGAGATCTGTTACAGTACTTAAAAAGGTAATTTTAATAATTTTAAGAACTGGTGTCTTATAACCTTGAGATCATAAATGGGCGTTATGGGAAAGTAAACATGCTGAAGTGTGCTGTAGAAACTGGTTACTGAACATCGTGGCCTTAGAAGAAAACAGCATGTGTTGACTTGTTCTGTGTTTGTTGTAGAAGGTTGATGCAAACCACCAATCTTGTGACTAACTCGGAGTTAGTTCACTGCGCTGGATCTAATCCACGCAACCGCCATAAAAGGGCATCATGCTTACAAGTAAGAACATAGCAAAAGACATCCCTGCTCACAGAGATTTATTTTACAAGTGTAATTAAAGCAATGATAGCACTGAGCCCTTTAAACAGAACAAGAACATGTTTGCCACATGAGTAACAAGATTCTAGGGATTCCACTGTTTTCTGTTCAGGGAACAATGTCCTCCGTGTTTAGTTTTTAAGTAAACAAGTATGTAAGCTGAAAAATGAAAAGAAATTCAGGCAAAGGGTAATTTTCACAACAAACTAAGATGAAAATATGGGATGTGGGATTATGCACAAAAATACGTAACACAGAAGGTGGCATATGCTGGGTGCTCAATAAATGCACATCTTACTCTGAAACCAACTGTCTGCATGCTCCTTGCCATGGGCCCTGCCATGTTTACTCCTTTTGAAGACTCTTGCACAACTTTTGAAGACCCAAGTACACAGGTTTGAGGAATCTAAAGATTCTGACGACTGGAATAAGAGGATATAAGAAGACATTTCAACAAAGGAGCTCTCTAATATTCTTGGTTTCTCGGCTTCCCAGAAGAAAGCATATTTATGGTGTGGTTATTGACTTGAGCAATATATCTTGTATGTTGATGATAGGCAAATATTCTGGGATCTTTTGAAAGAAGAAATTTATCAAGTACAAACTGCAATTAGCTAATTAAATTTTTTGATTACTAAAGAGAGATCAGACATCTCTGCATTTTCAATCTTAGTTACTGAAAGTATTTTCAAACAGATATTAATCTACTTTCCTGCTTTGGTAAGTATAATATCCTGAACCTAGCTGATTATTTCTTTACAGGTTTAAAATTTTAAGATCCTTGGGGTCATAATTTGATCATCAATCTCATCATACCTGGCATTAATGTAGAAAGTATCCCTAGTACATTTTGCCTTCCAGTAGGCTATAAACTTCTTAAAGGCAAGAACCACATTCAGATTCTGATTCTGTCAGGCATAAGATTTGTAATATTTAGTGAAAGTGTCTAATTTTCAGTTTTTCCGTCTACAAATGGGAGAGAGAGCCTAACTCTCAGGAAGAATACAGGTTCTTAGCACACAGTGCATAGCACATAGTAGGATTTAGTGAGTGTTTCTTTTCCTTCTGCTTAATAGTTTTTCCTGAATCAAATTTAATTAAGTGTAGAACATGAAAGTAAATGAGTTCTGATACCAGAGCATTCAGGAAAAAAAATCAGCTGGGGGTGGTAGTGGTGCCTGTGGTTCCAGCTACTTAGGAGGCTGAAGCAAGAGGATCATTTAAGCCCAGGAGTTTGGCGCTGCGATGAGCTGTGATCATGCTACTGCACTCCAACTTGGGCAGCAAAGTGAGACCCTGTCTCAAAATAAAAATTTAAAAATTCAAGCCTAACTTAATATTTTGCCTTGTTAATTTTGCCTCATTTTTTTAAATTGTAGAATTAACACCTGTTTATTGTCAAAGAATTTAGGTAAAAAGAAAGATGTTAAAAGGGAAGAGAAAATTATCCATACGCTTCCTACCACTTGGACGTAAACATATGAACATGTTGGTGTGCATTTTTCAAGACCGTTTTTCTATAAACACATACATACAGATACATTTTTGACAAAAAATGGAATGCTAAGTTTAACATATGAAGGGGACCCAAAAAACCCAGAGTTTATTTATAAGATGTTGTGTATTCTTACATGTTTAGACTTCAGTCACCTTCAAAGTACTCTCTATTTGATATCATACACCTATCGAGATGATTTTCCCACTGCTCAAAACAGTTTTTGAACTCATCAATTTTGATGCCTTTTCGTGTTTCTGCCATTTTTTGGTTTCACCTCTTCCACGTCGGCAAAATGTTTCCCTTTGAGAACTTTTTTCATCGAGGAAACAAAAATAAGTCACTCAGGGCAAGACCAGGTGAATAGGGAGGATGGGGCACAGGATTATGCTGTTTGGGGTCAGAAACTGCTCAACACTCAGTGTAGTGTGGGTGGGCATGCTTGCTAATCACCCATCTTGAGATGGGCAAATGTGTTGAAAGAATCTCCCAAAAAATTCACTGAAGCCAAGCGCAGATTCTCACAACAATGCCAACTGGTACACTGATGCCGATGGGTTCCTCGAAGCCTGTATTGCAAGGGGCCTGCCCCACAAAAAGGAATTTGGGGTTTTTTGGGTTCCCCTTCATCTACTGAAAGTGGGGTGACTGAGAATTCCAGCATACTGAGCTTTCTCACTCTTTGGCTCCCATGAGTAGCAGGGCCAGCAACTTGGCAGCACACACTGCAGTTTCTTTGCCTCAGTAATACCACTCAGTAGTTTATCTGAAGGAAGTGACTGAGAATGAACAAGAACGAGTGAACAAGGACAGTCTCCCAAAGGATGCTTATGATGGTAAAATATCAGAAACCACATACGTGCTCACCAGTAGGAGAGTGGTCAAACACATTGAATCACCCATTCAAAGTATTATAAAACTGTTAGAAATTACCATGTGGTTTTTTGTTTATAGATTTATAATGTGGCAACAAAATACTGTTAAGTGAATGAAGCAGATAACAGAACAGTGTATGTTAACTATGGCATTCCATTTTTGTCTAAAATGTGTGTGTCTGTATGTGTGTGTTCATAGAAAAAGGTGTTTAAAAATGCCAACATTCTCATATGTTCATGTCCCAAGTGGTTAGAAACTTAAGGATAATTGTCTCTTGCTTTTTGACTTCTTTCTTTTTACTTGAATTTTTTTAATAATAAGTATTTATTGTTTCTATAATAAAAAAATAATAAAGCCATTTTTATTTTGAAAATTTTAAAACTTTTGTTGCAAAAAATGCCAGCTGGTAATTCTGTGCTAAGAAATCCTGAACAGCTCGACGCACTATGGCCTTTGTCTTATTCGCCCTCAGACGGAAGGAAGAAGTCTCCCACTGCTGTCCACCATGAGAAGGCAGGGCTTTTATACTTTGGCAGTGCCGGCATTTGGGGCTGGAAAATTTCTTGTTGTAGGGGCTGTCCCATGCTCCAAAAGAGTCTTAGTGGCTTCCCTGGCCTCTACCCACTAGATGTCAGGAACACATACCACTCCCTCCCCCCAAGTTATGACATCCAGATATCTCCCTCAACATTGTCCAATGTCCCCTGGAGACAAAATTGACCAGCTAAAAACCACGGCTCTTGGAAAACTGAAGGCCTGGAATAAATCTCATGTTTGTCACTCATAGGGTGAACTAACCTCTCCATGCTTCCATGTCCTCATCAACAAGATGATGAGATACTGTTCATGCAGAAACCAAAAGTGCAGAAATGCAGGTCTCTTTCTTGCAGTCATGAACATATTCATTCATCTGTGTAGCAAATACCTACTGAGTATCTACTAAACACAGCACAGTCATGGGTGCTGGGAAGCTATGATAAACAAGATGGGATCCTTGCCTTCATGGAGCTTGTCTTCTGTTGAGAGAAACAAGCCACAACAATGTAGGTTGATAAATATGAGTATTTGGGGTTGTGTTAAGTGTCAGGAAGTAGGGACCATGATCATGGAGTCACTGGAGTGGTTGGGGGGAGTAAGCCACATGAGGCCAGCCCCCAGGGGAGCTGATGCTTGAACTTGATCTGAATGACACTGGGAACAGGGCTCCACTTGTGGGAGGAATGCCCCTGGCAGCAGGGGCAGAAGCTTATGATCAATGAGATGGAGATATGCTGAGAACTCATAGCAACACATCCATGGTGCAAGATGACCTGAGGAAGCTGAGCCCATTTATAGTATTAACAGCACAGGAAAAATGCAAGTGAAAAAATCACCTCTGATGTTTCCATAGTAGAGTGATTGTGGCAGAAACTAGATTCTAAAAGACTTACATCATGACTTTCCTCCATAATGCAATTGAAAATGTGTGTTTGGGGAAATTCTAGAAACAAATGCCCTCCCCCTCCCCGAACTCATCAATGCCTCCCCATCATCATTTAGTACCAGGAGGGGGGTGCCAAGAAGGTGTCTGCTGAATTGCTAAAGCAATAAATTGAGGAGATAATCTTTATCGTGGTTGGGGTGCTCGGGGGAATGGGCCCAGCAGATAAAATGATAACTAGATTTAGTTGCCAATTTGCTTTGAGTAAAATGTCGAGCTTGTAAATAATTTAAAAATAGCCTGTCATTCAATTGCAGCCTGTCTTTTAAGAAATTTTAATCAATGCAAAACACATTTCTCAAACACAAGCTTCTAACCCCAGTGAAACCAGCTATTGGTCTACACAAACAGCGGTACCACAGTCAGAACTGTGTGTGCAGTAGAGTGGTAAGGAGAGTGAATTGAGCTACAACTCAGAATCCAATAGTGTGACAATGTTCTGCAACCTAGGAGTCAGTTATTGTGACAGCACATGTTGTGGAAACACCCAACTCATTCTGCTCAAAGGCACAGAGAAGTTAAGGCTCCATTCACACCTCAGAAACAATCAACATGCTCGCAAACATTCAGCTGCAAAAGGACTGTCTAGGTGGCATCTTTGCCAAAAGCTCAGCATTACAGAGAAAGAGAAGGGTAGGGAGAGGTGGAGGGAGGGGAGAGCCATAGCAACCATCTGAAACGAGGATCTAGTGTCACCGGAGCAGGTGAACTCAAGATGAAAAGAGGCCACGGCTCCGGCGGGGGGGGGGTTGCTCCTGACCCCCCAGCCATTGCTGATCCAAGCTGAATCCGTGCTGGAGTGAGGAACTCTGAGGTGGGATGGGCAGCTTGTCACTCATTCCCCTTCATTCCCCTGGGGATGAAAATGTAGGGTTAGTGGCGTCCCTTCCTCTGCCCCCCAGCCCTGCCCAGCCACACCGCTGGGCGCACAGCCTGGGGCTTCCTCTGACTAAGCTGTTGTTTTCTTGTGGATCCTTTTATCAAAGGCAGCCAGTCACTGCCCAACCGACTGTGCCAGGGACGCAGCAGAAGGCTCTGAGTCTGGGGGTGAAGCTCCCAGAAGGGATGCTTCTTTCCCTGTTGGGATCTGGAGAATTTCATTTTTTTCTTCCCTTTTTTTCCCAATATTGACGTAGATAATAAAGACATCATCCTAAATTGCTAGACTCATATGTCTGGTTTGGAAAATAAACCAACACAATTAGAAAAATAAGGACACCCACTGAACATTCAACTGAAATTGGTTGGATATTTCTTTTTAATGAATTAATGGTCATTGATTAACAAAAATTGCATGTATTGATTTCATCTTTTAAATCTTAGATGCCAAATAATCTGCAAGGTTGCTAATTCTGGTTAGATTTGAAGATTAATAGATAACAATGCATTATTCATAAGTGTTGTTCAGCAGGATATCCGATCTGTAACTTAATCTCCAGCAATATCATTTTCATATTCATCTGTTATTATTTTACTTAAACCAGATTGTCAGAAATCTTAAGAATGTCAATTTCCAACATTCACCCTTATAATGAAAACGCAGATCCTTGTTTCAGTCTAAGGCAACCATGGAGACAGCTTCCCCGCCTCCAGCTGGTCCCGTGCACACGCAGGCACACTCACACAGCCGTGTGCACACAAGCTGGCTCTGCTCTCGGCTGTGGAACGGTTTCCAGCCTGTCTTGTCCCAAGGTCAATCAGACTCAAGTTCCACTTTCTTTGTATGGGAAGATTTCTTTATTGGTAAGCTTATTCAATTCCTTTGCAGATATTGAACCAAATCTGCTCAGGCTGCCGCCTCCTGGGCCCTTCCACTCAGGGCTAAATATAAGTAAATACCCATGTAGGGCAGCTTTTGATGAAACAGTAAAGATTGCTCTGGTTATACAGCTTTTAGGTGCTCTGTTTTCTCCTTGGAAAACCCATGGCGATAGAAAGAACCTCGGCCATGGAAGGGAGTAGACTTGCAAATTGTGGCCTGGGGACCTCTTGGGACATCACAGCACAGGGCAAAGCCGCAGCTGATCTTGGCAAAGGAAGCGAAATAAAGTCAGTGACCAAGTCTGCTCCCTTGGAAACGCCAGATGTCCACCCCTCCAATGCTGATGAACTTGAGGGCACGCCGCTGTCATGTTGCTTCTCACCTGGGACCGAGAAGCATCGGTCCTTTCAGCCGGAAAGGGTCCCCAGTTCCCCACGCCCCTCCCAGGGAAAGCCAAAGTAGACGCTTGCCTTCTTCTCGCACACTCTCCTCTGTTGTGAACAAGACAGGCGCCAACCCAGGCAGGAAGGGGTAAGTGCTGTGGTGCTCATCCTTGCTTCTGTCTGAGCTGGGTCCACCCGCCCCGTCATCCCTTCCAAGGATGGGGCTGGTGTGAGAAATGGATTTGCCAGTAGAGACAGAAGGCCGGGCTAGAGAAGCTGAAATAAGAGAAGGGCAGGGGTCCTGCAAGCTGGCCAGGTGTGCATCCCTGTCCCGGCTCCCCCACGGGACCCAGCCTCCAGTTGCAGGAAAGACTGGGGCACCCTACTTGGGCACAGGACTGGGTGCAGCTCCCTCACAGGTGGCCACAAAGAAGGCTCAGTTGCATGGAGCCCCCGCGTCAGGCGCCCTTGGTGTTCCATGCATGTCAACTCGCGGAGTGTCCAGAGCACCGCCTCAACATGGCTGTGCAGGGACCCCGTGTGAGCAACGGGCATGCTGAGCAGCTCAGCCTTCGCCACCTTTCTTCGCAGGCAGCAGTGCTCGTGTGCGGTCCAGAGGCCACCGGGGCACCCTCTCCTGCTGCATGCAGCAACTAGCCACAACAGGCACGTACTGGGCCAGCCAGGACGCCCAAGCCGAAAACGCTCCTTGGGCTGCAGAAGACGCTTCACATTGCCGGGCGAGTCATCCAGAGAGAGACAGCTGGGGTCCCACAGGAAGCTCACGGATCACACAGGGCCAGCCGGAGTCACACAGGAAGCTCACAGACATGCTTGGCCAGCTGGGGTCACGCAGGAAGCTCACGGATCACACAGGGTCAGCCAGAGTCATTTGGGAAGCTCACAGACACACTTGGCCAGCTGGGGTCATGCAGGTAGCTCACAGATCACTCAGGGCCAGCCCGAGTCACACAGGAAACTCATGGATCACACAGGGTCAGCTGGGGTCACACGGGAAGTTCACGGATCACGCAGGGCCAATCAGAGTCATATGGAAAGCTCACAGACATGCTTGGCCAGCTGGGGTCACGCAGGAAGCTCACAGATCACACAGGGCCAGCCAGAGTCACATAGGAAGTTCATGGTTCACACAGGGCCTGCTGGGGTCAAGTGGGAAGCTCACAGATCACATACAGACAGCCAGGATCACATGGGATGCTTACAGATCACACTTGGTCAGCCAGGGTCACACAGGAAGCTCTGGTTCACATAGGGCCAGCCAGAGCCACACAGGAAGCTCACAGATCACACAGGGCCAGCCAGGATCTCATAGGAAACTGAAAGGTAACACTTGGCCAACCAGGGTCACACAGGAAGCTCACGGATCACATGGAGCCAACCGGGAGCACACAGGAACTCATGGGTCATATGGAACCAGCCAGAGTCACACAGGATCTCATGGACACATGGAACCTCGGGAGAACCCTGTCCTGGGCCCTCCTGAGCCCTTGCTGCACCCTGCCCCCGTCTCATGCAGCCGGAGCAGGGCGCTGGATGGGGCAAGGCACAGACCAACTCAACCTCCAAGCCACCTTCAGCTGGAGGCCGAGTGAAACCCCTGCTGCGTGTCACAGGGGCAAATCCGTGAAGCTTTCTCTTGCTTTGCTTCTAAGAGAAGAAAAAGAAATCGTACAAAACCCAGTATGCAGTCGGCACTTAAAGACTAAGTGTTGGCTCATTAAAAGAGCAATTTTTTGCTATTGTTTATTTTTAAGAATATACAAAGCTTTTCCACTGTACCTGGCTAAGAACTCAGTCATCCACAGAAAACCGCAGTCTTTACCCAAAAGGAGCTCCCATCCCAAACGGGAAAACCACACTCCCCGAACCACAGGAAGGTCGGCCTGCCGGGCCGGAAGGTTGGCCAGTTCGGACTGAGAAAACCCTGCTTGCATCCACCCATCACAACAGTGAGGACGCTTCCCCCCGGGAGAACTTCGCAAGGACGTGGCTCCGTCTGAGCATTACGAGGTGAGGCGGGAGGTGTGGTCACCCCCTTTCCAGATGAGGGTCAGCCAGGGACTTGTCCAAGGTCACGGTCAGCAGTGGAGGACACTCAGGCCACACGTGGCCAATGATTAGTCCAGGAACACGGACGTTGTCGAGGTTTTTCTACCTGGTTTCTGGGCACAAGAGCTGGTCATGGACATACTCCGAAGGGACCTCTGCCCTAGACTCCACTGGGCCCCCTCCTGGGGAAGGAAGTTGTGTGTTGCAGGGGCCTGCGTCTCCCGAGGGGTGGGACGGAGGGGCTGGGGACATCTCTACAGGGCGACTTGGAGGACAGCGGGGTGTCACCCCCGCCTGGTAAACAGGGCGTCTGTCTCCCAGGCAGCCCCTCTCCTAACGCACGACCACACCAGGCAGGGGGGACAGCATTTTCCATAAACGAGTTTAAAGGAATAATGCTGATGTTAGATTGTTCGATTAAATCACTCTTTGCAAGATATTTTGACAGTTTCCAGCCATTTTCCCAACTAGAGCTGCACAATTAATCACCTCGTGAGTCGTTTGTTGGTGACTGCTGTAAACGTTTGTACTCGGAAAAAAGCACATGCAATTCGCTCCAAATGTTTGTTCAGGTGCTTTGAATGCATTAGAAAGAATCTGTCTCCTGAGCGGGAAGAGATTTCTCGGACCCTTCCTCACTTGGCTCCTTTTATCCCGGAAGGCGGCAGCAAGTGCGTCTTCGCTGACATGCAGGGGATTTATCACAGCTGCTCATGTACGGCTGGATAACAGAACTGAGGACTTCTTAGAGGCTGAACCAGGTCAGGGAAGGCTAGCTATTAATCTAGTTCAAGCAACTTTAATATTTTGGTGGACATGTGCCCCAAGAAGAAAGATGAACCATGCTTTCATCCCTGATGGGTGAAAATACAAAAGGCAAAAATCCCACGATAGATGTACGTGCAACAAAAGTCATATAAAAGTATCGAGTCATGCTTGTTCCAAGAACAGTTTGCTTCCTTTTTGCAGTTAGCCTTATAAAACAGCGTGCCGTGAAATTGGTTCCAATGAAAATGAGTAAAGAGTATAGTTTGGGTAAAAATATTCCCCTGTGAAGGTATGCTAGTGATACTCGAATTGTCTGTGAAAGACCAGAATTGGTTGTATATGCAATTTAAGTTTTTTTCTAAATACATATACTTAATGCATAGCAACAATTCACAAGCCATCCAAGTGTCCATGTATTAGGAGCAGGGTTTGGTAAGAAGCATGTTTACATGTCTTATATCTAAATCTTCTCCAAGCCCACACCTGACAGAACTTGTTTGATAAGCTCAGGTAGGTTCATAGGGCAGTGGGTATGTCTGAAATCGGGCCTGAGCTCTCTGGTTGCTATAGCTCTGCAGAAAATAAAGTCACACAGGCACACACGTTTCTGCGATACCCTGTGCTCCCCGGGCACAGGCACATCAAGAGGGTGCTAAAATCCAAGGCAGAAAGCCACCCAAATGTCCACCAACAGTGAAATAGGTAAGTAAGTTGTGTCACACACGCAGGATGGAGCCGGCAGCAGCAATGGCAGGGCATGGCCTGTCACTGTCCATGCCACACGGGCACGGCACGCCAGAATGCCGAGCAAAAGAAGCCAGACGCAGAAGAAATGTGGCATCTCATTTCGCCTCTGCGAGTTTTCAAAAGAAGCAAAGGAATCAGGATGTCGGGAATCCTTGGGGCAGAGGCGGTGAACCAGAGGGGCTGGTGCTGATGGTGCCCACGTCTCCCTCGGCAGTGTGCTAACACAGCCTGCTCACTCTCTGGAAATTCATCTAGCTCCACACGTACGGCGTATGTGCCGTCTACATGTAAATTATTAACTCAACGAATAAAAATTAAAGAGACTGCAGAGAGCGCTCCCTTGGGAGCCAGCCAGCCAGAAGAGCGGCACAGGTCTGAGCCCCCTGGTGCCCTGTGCCGGGGTCAGGGCCCTCGGGACTCTTTGGACACAAATAAACAAGCACACACACTCCTAAGGGAAGCTCGTCCTCTCGCTGTGTGTTCACAAAACTCCTCCTCCCTCTAAGAGAAGGGGGCGGCCTCGGCCCGCACGAGCCAGCGGCCCCACGTGTGTTGCCCTGGTCAGCCACAGCCCGGCCACACAGGGCAGCTTCCTTGGAGGGGCAGTCCCGGTCCTAGTCAGCTGAGCTGTCAGAGATGAACTGACAGCTCGCTCCCTAGAAGGAAAGCGTTGGCTTTGACAAGACCCCCTGGTGGGGAAGGAGTGAATTCTGCAAACTGCCTCCTTTGTCTCCCAGGCATCAGCAGGCCTAGAGGATGCCGTAAAAAAGCGATGCGAGCCGGGCTCGGTGGCTCAGCCTGTCATCCCGCGCCTTTGGGAGGCTGAGGTGAGTGGATTGCCTGAACCCGGGGGTTCGAGACCCGCCCGGGCAACTTGGCGAGACCTCATCTCTACAATAAACCAAAAAATTAGCCGGGCGTGGTAGAGCACGCCTGTAGTTCCAGTTACTCGGAAGGCTGAGGCGGAAGGATCGCCGGAGCCCAGCAGGTCGAGGCTGCGGTGGCCGGGAGCGGCCACTGCCCTCCAGTCTGGGCGACGGAGTGAGACTCCAACTCAAAAAATAAATAAATAAATAAATAAATAAAAATATGACTCACCTCAGCCTCCCAAAGGCGCGGGATTACAGGCTGAGAAAAAAATAGATATATATATGCGTGTGCTGTGATTCATACATACAACCCATAACCCTTCAGAATTCAGTTCTGCATGAACGTTTGCTTCAATAAAGATCAACCCATAACTAAAACAATCTAAACATGCCCGTATCGGATACTGTCGCTTTCAGGTCTCCTCTCTTCCAGCAGCACCACAGCTAAGGGCACGGTTGTCTGTGTGCGGCTCTAACTCGGGTACCCAAAGACGCCAGACACAGGGCGGGGCGAGCCTTCAGCTTCACTCGCGGGTGAGTCCCGCCGGGGCACACGCGTGCAAGGTCCTACGTGTGTGCAAAAGAGCAAATGATGTCATCATCCAGAGCCGGGCCCCAGACTCCACGGCTGCCGGGAAAACTCGGCTGTAAGAGTGACCAGGCGCATGGGGCCCGGGACCGGGAAAGGCGTGGGGAGCGGCAGAGAAAACACAGAAGACCCGCGGGCTTTCTCCCAGCGTCGCACTTCCGTCGGGTCACGTGCCCGCGCCGGTGGTGCTCCAGCTTTCCGCTCCGGCGCGGCCCCCGGCCCTGCGCTTCCGGTCCGTCCCGCTCGCCGTCCGCTCGGGCTCCGGGGCGCGGTTCCGCCCACCCTCCTCCTCGCCGAGCAGCGGCTGTGCGCCTCGCGGTACAGTCTCTCCCGGGGCGCATCTGCAGGGGCGCGGGGCTCGGGGAAGGGCGCAAGTTCCTCTCCCGGAGGCTGCGGGGGCGCAGGGGAAGCCCCCGGTGCCGGCCGGCCGCCCGCTCAGCGTCCCGCGGGCCCAGCGCCCCGGCCGAGCGTGGAAGGACGGC
The DNA here is from genome assembly GCA_963574415.1 of Tarsius wallacei. Taxonomy (NCBI): domain Eukaryota; kingdom Metazoa; phylum Chordata; class Mammalia; order Primates; family Tarsiidae; genus Tarsius; species Tarsius wallacei. The sequence goes on along the minus strand of CAUYQG010079053.1, from coordinate 639 downwards.
CCCCGCCTGCGAGGGGCGGCGTTCCCTCGGGCCCCGTCCTGCGGCCGGTCACCGGGGCCCGGGGCCGGGACGAAGCCCAGTGCGGGCCCCGCACGCGCTCCGCTCGGGCGTGCGCCGCCTAACGCTGCCCTTTCCTCCCGCCCAGCCGCCGGCCATGCCCGCGGGCGTGCCCTTGGGCACCTACCTGAAAATGTTCGCCGCCAGCCTGCTGGCCATGTGCGCGGGCGCCCAAGTGGTGCACAGGTACTACCGGCCGGACCTGGTGAGTGCGGGCGGACCCTGTCCCTCGCTCCGCACCGCTCTCCCCCCAGCGGCGGGAGTGATGTCAGACCGGGCCAGGGTCGGTGTGCCCCGGGCTTGAGCCCTGGCTGGCGTCCCGTCGCTTCTGGAGCTCTGCCCCGCCTGGGTGGCCTGGCCGGTCTTCTGTCATTTCCCCCTCGGTCCCAGTTGCAGTCACACCTGCTTGTTTGCTGTTTCTCAAACTCATCAAACCTGTCCCCATCTCAAGGCCATAATTCCTGAAACATCGCCTTTAATTCCCAGTTCCTAACTCCATGAACGCTTATTCAATTAATTTAAATTTCTGCCTCCTTTGAATGCCTACAGTTATTCATTCTTCATTGAACAAATACTTATTGA
>CAUYQG010079050.1:0-10577 GCA_963574415.1 Tarsius wallacei | reverse complement strand
TCACTTTCTTTGTTGGATCTTTACCTGCCTTGTGTGTCAATGTGATGTTAACTTCATAAAATGGCTTGGGGAGCGTTCCAATTTTGTCAGTTACCTGGGATACTTTCAATAGGATTGGTCTCAGTTTTTCCTTGTATGCTTTGTAGAATTCTGTTGGAAAGCCATCTGGTCCAGGGCCTTTTTTTTTTTTTTTTTTTTGTAGATAGTTTTCTTATGATATAGTCAATTTCCTGGATTGTTATTTGTCTATTTAGGGTTTCGATTTCTTCTTGCTAAAACCTCTGGGATGCCATGAAAGCAGTAGTAAGAGGGGAATTAATATCTCTACAAACACACATGAAGAAAATGGAAAGATAGCAAGTGAATAGCCTAACAAGTCACCTAAAGAAGCTGGAAAGGCAAGACCAACAAAATCCTAACTTCAGCAGAAGAATCTAGATCACCAAAATAAAAGCTCAAATCTGGAACACAGAAGACAAAAATATAATACAAAAAAAATCAATGAAATAAAAAGTTGTTTCTTTGAAAGGAAAAACAATGTTGATGGCCCCCTAGCTAGACTGACCAAGAAAAATAGAAAAAGCCCAAATAAACTCAATCAGAAACACAAAAGATGAAGTCACAACTGATCCTGAAGAAATACAAAAGATTATCAGAGACTACTGAGTACATATATATGGAAACAAACTTGAAGACCTAAAGGAAATGGAGGACTTTCTGCTATCACACAACCTCCCCAGGTTGAAACAAGAAGAAATCGAAACCCTAAATAGACAAATAACAATCCAGGAAATTGACTTTATCATAATAAAACTATCTACAAAAAAAAAAAAAAAAAAAAGGCCCTGGACCAGATGGCTTTCCAACAGAATTCTACAAAGCATACAAGGAAAAACTGATACCAATCCTATTGAAAGTATCCCAGGTAACTGACAAAATTGGAACGCTCCCCAAGCCATTTTATGAAGTTAACATCACATTGACACACAAGGCAGGTAAAGATCCAACAAAGAAAGTGAACTACCAGCCATTATCCTTGATGAATATAGATGCTAAAATTCTCAACAAGATCATAGCAAACCAGATTCTACATCATATCTCAAAAATCATCCATCACGACCAAGTAGGCTTCATCCCCAGGATGCAAGGTTTGTTCAACATTCGTAAGACCATAAATGTAATTAAATACATCAGCAGACGTAAAAACAAAAACCACAGGATTATATCATTAGATACAGAAAAGTTTTTGATAAAATACAACAACCTTTTTTGATAAAAACCCTCGAACTTCTAGGCATAAGTGGAACATACCTCAAAATAGTAAAAGCCATCTACGAGAAACCCATAGCCAGCATACTCCTAAACAGACAAAAATTTGAACCATTTCCTCTGAAAACTAGAACAAGACAAGGATCCCTCTCATCCCTCCTGTTCAACATAGGTTTGGAAGTTCTAGCTAGAGAAATCATTGAAAAGAAGGTAATCAGGGGTATCCAAACAGGAAAAGAGGAAGTCAAGTTATCTCTCTTTGCAGATGACATGATTGTATACCATGAAAATCCAAGAGAATCTGCCAAAAGCCTCCTTGCACTGATAACAGACTTTGGCAAAGTCTCAGGGTATAAAATAAATGTACAAAAGACAATAGCATTTCTATAAACCAATAATAAACAAATAGAAACCTAAATAAAAAGCACAATTCCATTCACATTAAACATAAAAAAATGAAATACCTTGGCCTCTTCCTAACAAGAGACATGAAAGACCTTGACAATGAAAACTACAAAACACTGCTTGAAGAAATCAAAGATGGTACAAACAAGGAGGAAAAAATTCCATGCTCATGAATTGGAAGAGTCAACATTGTTAAGATGTCCATTCTACCTAAGGCAATATACAGATTTAATACAATACCCATCAAATTACCAACAACATTTTTCTCAGACCTAGAAACAACAATACAGGACTTCATTGGAAACATCAATGACCATGAATAGCCAAAACAATCCTCAGCAAAAAATAAATAAATAAATAAAAACCAGGAGGTATCACACTCCCAGATTTTAAACTTTATTATAGAGCTACAATAATCAAAATAGCCTGGCATTGGTACAAGAACAGGCATATAGACCAATGGAATAGAACTGAGATTCCAGAAGCAAAACCTCAAAACCTCAATTTTTCAACCAACTCATCGTCGACAAAGCCTCCACCGTCAACCACTGGGGAGAAGAGAACCTATTCAGTAAATGGTGCTGGGAAAACTAGTTGACTACATGCAGAAGATTGAAACAGGATCCCTACCTATTCCCATACACAAAAATCAACTCTAAATGGATCAGAAACTAAAACGTAAAACCTCAAACTATAAGAACCTTAGAAAATGCAGTAGACACCTTTATGGAAACTGAAACTGGCAACCAATTCCTGATCAAAACCCCAAGTGCCCATGCCATAAGAGATAAGATAGACAAGTGGGACTTTATCAAACGGACAAGCTTCTGAAAAGCCAAAGAAACCATCAAGAGAGCAGGGAGACAGCCCACAGACTGGGAAAAAATGTTTGCTAACTCTATGTCTTACAAAGGCCTAACATCTAGGATCTACAAGGAACTCAAACATGCTGAAAAGAAAAAACAAACAGCCCCATTACAAAGTGGGCAAAAGATATGAATAGACAGTTCACAAAAGAAGACATACAAGCAGCCAACAGATACATGAAAATATGTTCAGCCTCACCAGTCATCAAAGAGAGGCATATTAAAAGTGCACTGAGATACCAACTAACTCCAGTCAGAATGGCAATCATCAGTACCTCAAAAAATAACAGATGCTGAATAGGATGTGGTGAAAGGAAACACACTTCTACACTGTTGGTGGGAGTGTAAACTACTACAGCCTCTTTGGAAAACAGTGTGGTGATTCCTAAAAGTTCTAAAAATCGACCTTCCATATGACCCCACAATCCCCCTACTGGGAATATACCCATAAGAACTCAAATCACTCTATAAAAAAGATACCTGCACACATATGTTTATTGCAGCATTGTTCCCAATAGCAAGAACATGGAACCAAACATGCTGCCTGTCAAAAGAGGACTGGATAAAAAAATGGGGTACACAATGGAATAATGTACAGTCATAAAGAAGAACAAAATCATGAACTTCACAGCAACCTGGATGGACTTAGAATCTATAATACTGAGTGATCTTTCAAAGAAACAAAGAACTGCATATCACATGTTCTCACTCATAAGTGGACCTTGAACAACTATTGTAATACCATGAGAAAATGCATGATAGTAGCGAGAAACTGCAGAGGTGGGAAGGCGGGATTGGCAGTAGTTGGAAACTGCCTGAGGAAGAAGGACACAGACCTCATCAACAAGGATACCTGCACAATGAATATTTGTATACCTAACCCTGAATTGTATCCCACAATTTTAAAATAAACAAAATTTTAAAAAGAAAGCTACAATTTTGGTATTTACAAAGCAAATTCAACTATGTGTATTTTCTTTATGACAAAACTAGAAATCATAGTAATGGAAAAGAAATCTTCATTAAAATGTGAAGAAATCCACTAAAATAGTTGACATCACATTATAGATGAAAAAATTGGAAGAAAAGTGCAAAAATTATTTTAGTATAAATTTTTAAATGCCTAGATTTATTTAATCATTAAAGTATGTTTATTTGTTTTCTAGTGCAGTTCATACTCTGTGTTTTCTACTGGACAAAAACATCCCTCTGATTGGTGGGTGTTATTGCTGGGTTTAAAATAATCATATGAAATGCAGTGTCCAGAATGAGTCAGAATGTGTTCACTAAAAACCTTTTTAAAACACAGCTGCTAAATTCGAGGGACTTCCATAGATTTAAAAGTTTTCGTATATTTTCAAGACATGTAACAATTTTGTTCCTCATTACATCACTAGGAAAACAAAACATAATAATATTATGCAAAATAAAATATTCTGCCATCAATTAAAGGCCTAATATTTCCTAATCAATATGCCATGTGCTTTATATATAGTGCATACATTCCAACATTCCTACAAGATTAGGGATTAGCAGACTTATGTGATAAATGAATGTTTTGCAAATTTCTCAAGTTCAAAAGCTTATAATTGACAGAGCTGAGAATAGACCCCTGGTATTGATTCATCTAGAGTCCACATTTTTACAATCCTCTCAGCATGAGCCAGACCTTGTAATTCATTTGTCTTTTCACTGTTCCAAATATATTAGAGGATAAAACACACCCTGTACCCAAAGCATTGTTTTGGAATACATAGCTAGATAATAATAATGCTGAATAAATGAGTGGTATAAATACAGAAAAAATGGTATTGGTGACAACATGATTATCTACATATGCAATATCAAGTAACCTCAGAAGATCAAGAGCTCACAAAATAATTCTGCTCTGTCCTTTTCCTGTAGAAAGTAAACCTATGGAAAGCAAAGTATAGGATAGGTTAAATCTAGCTGGTGAAACAAAGGAATAGATCAGGATGTTTTTTCTCTGACAGCCTACCACCTGTCCTGGGCCTCCTGCCTTGTGCTATAGCTTTCCCATCTCACATGGAGCTTGGGACAGGGAGCCAATCTCTGCATGGTTTGCAGTAGGGAACCTGCTCAATTGTTTACAGGTGTGTGATATTTCCTAGCAGCCTTTAATCAAAGAGAAAGGAGGCAAGATGCGGACCCCATAAATGAGGACTCTGGAGATTAATGCCTAAGAACATAGGGTGCACTGAGAAACCATACCCTGCATACTCATAGACCTAGAGGGGCCCATACAGAACTGTATGATGAGATTCCCATTTATTCTGCAAGGTTCTCAAGAACATAAGAGGCCTGATCTAAGGATGGTGCACTCAGGTCAGTAGGAGGGGTGCTCTCAGCCTCTGAAAAGTATCAAGGTGACAACCCTGAATCAGAAATTAGGAACTGTCCACCCAGAACCATAGGGGTTCCCTAAAGTATATCTCGCCTTCTGCCTTTAGAGGCCATAGGCGGAGCTGACTGGCTGTGGTTCCCCCTCATTTCCTCTAAAGTCCCTATTGGTGTCTTAGGGAGATAGGGACCTTGATCTCATAGCAGTAGCTCCAATTTTGCCCAAGGAGGTGATCTTATTGGGTCCTAACTGGATTTAAGTTGAAGACACTAGGTAATGATGAATGGGCCCCTCCCATCATAGAGAGAACCACACAGAGGCCTCAGGCAGGGGTAGCCAAAAAGAAGCACCCTATCTTTCTCCTCCCCTGGTTTCTCAATAAGGCAGGAGCTTTGGTTGGAGGCTGGAAGACTCAAAGGGAGGAATCTCACATCCCCCAAGTCAAGGTTAGAAACCTGAGTAAGAACTTAGGGAGCCACTGTCTCCAAATGAGTAGAATCTCATAGAAATCTGACCCTGCTATAATCTCTCAAAAGATCCCATGGCCAGATCTGACTCCTCTTGGTTTTTAATTCAGAGATTCCAAGAAGGCGATGGACTTGGTCTGTGGAGCATGGCCACTGGTCAGTGGAAGGTGAAGTTTCAGGTCTGGTCAGAAGTCAAGACGAGGACCATGCAGCAAGATAGAGGGGACCACCCTCCCCAGAACAGAAGAATCGTACAGTGTGCTGCCCCTGCTGTCATACCTAGGAGGCCCAAAGCAGAGCTGTTAGGCTAATGTATTCCCTCATTCTCTAGGAAGAGGTCCCTAGGAAGTGAGGACCTTGGTCAACTGGGAGAAGCCCTATTCAGCAGAGGGTAGGAAACTAGTCCCTAATAAGAGTTAAACTGATGAGGCCAAATGAAGATGATCGTACCATCACAGAACAAATGGAGTCACACAGAACCCTGCCACTGAAGTCTCTCTTTAGCAAACCTGAGAATTTTTGGCATGATGAGTCCCACTCATTTCCTTTTAGGGCATCTTGGAGAGTTCAGGTACTTGGTCTAAAAGGCAAGCCTCAGGTTAGCACAAGAAGGAATTCCAGTCCATGCCAAGAGTCAAGCTGAAGATCCTAAGAACTCAAGGAGCCACTCAAACTATAAAAGCAAGGACATCACAGAATCTTTCCCCTCTGTCAACCATGGGTGACCTCAGGCAGTTGTGTTCAGATGAGACATCTCTTATATCCTTCTAGATGGTTTCAGGGAATTGCAGGCTGTGTATGAGGGGATGGGCCTCTAGGTCATGGAAATATTCAGCATAAGGACTCTGAGTGAAAACTGAGAGCAGCAACCAACCCAGGAGAGAGAAAGAGAAACCCACAAAATCCTGCCCCTTTCAGCTCTGGGAAGCTCCAGACTGGAATAACCAGATGTGTCAACCACTTACTTTCTATCCCTGGATGACTTAGGTCGCTTGAGGGCAAAGACAGAGATCCTGACTGAGTGAGAACTCAAGGGATCACTAATCCCGAAACAGTGGAGTCCCTTAGAGTTTTGCCCCTGCTGTTAGTTTTCAGAATCCCCAAACAGCTGTGACCAGAACAGTATGACTTCCACCTCTGGACCTTGGCCTGAGGTTGGCAGACACAGCATAGGGAGCATTTCCAGGTTGTGCCAGGACTCAGGGTAAAGAAGTAGGGCATGAAACACATAACAGTAGAGGCAGCACATAATCTCTCCTTTATTGTTAGTCTTGGGCAATGCAGGGATAGATGCCAGGCAGGGCAGAGGCGACCCTCAGTTCTTCCTCAAGGTGACTAAGAAATGAAGGCCTTGTGCTGAGGGGGAAAGTAACAGGCTAAGAGAGGGAAGAATTGTAGGGCCTCCCATGAATCAAACTGAGGAGCCTGACTGAGAACTGGCAAAGCCCACCAACAAAATTCCTGAATGTGCCTGACACAGCTGTCTTAGGAGACTGCAGGCAGGTGTGACCAAATAAAGCTAACCTCCCTTCCCTCCCAAAGAGTTCTGGGCCTGCTATGAGGAATTGTCCTCAGTTCAAAGGAAAGAAGAGCTGAAGGCCCTTCTGGGAGTCAAATTGAGGACACTGAGTGAAGACTCAGGGGACCACACTGCTTCACACCAATTGAGGGGACAGCAAAGTGTTCAGTCACCACCCCTGCTTTCAGTATTTAAAGGCTTAGGTCAGGGTTGTCAGACAAAGATTCCCCCATTGTTTTTTATATTGGGTCTAAGGTAGGTAAGATCCACAGTGTAAAGGTGAGACCACCAGAGAGCATTCGAGGCCCCACACAGACCCAAGATGAGAACTCTGAATAAGGACTGAAATACAATGATTCCAGGACAGAGAGGGTCCCCCAGAGTTACCAGCACTGAATAACTCCCAGCACATGGCGGGGTATAGGCTGAGTAACCCCCTCACTTTTTGTCATTCCATGGAGTTTTGAAATGTCAACCTCAGAGCATCACAGAAAAGAGGTCCCAGGTCCTGTCAATAGTTGGCATAATGGTTATGATTGTCAACCAAAAGCTCCCCCACACCCCTGAACACATAGAGTCACACAACTAGTTCCTACAGTCATCCCAGGAAACCTCAAGCTGGGGTAGCAAACTGAAGCCTAAGACTCACTCTAACTTCCTTCAGTGGGTTCTCAGGGGATGGACTGATGCCGGGGAAGAGGAGTCCTGTGTGTTCCCAGAGCAGTGCTCTCAAGGGAAGCTGCCAAGGTAGCCTTGGTTAAAGTCAAGTTGATCTCTCTCTGCTGACACATTATCTTTCTCTTTCCTCCTGGTTGCCTGTTTCACCAACTATCCTGCCCACATTTCTTTCTGATGTCCCTGAACACAGTCACACCTCAGGGTCAGAGGAGTAAGTTCCACACCCATGAGAAATGCCACTAGAGTCTCAAGGGTTCTCAGGTCACTGCAAGAGAGGAAGAAGAATCCCTCTTTCTCCTCTCCTATTTGGTGGGAAGCGCCTCAGAGATCCCCTGCTCACATTCCCCAAAAGTCTCAGTTCATCACCACTGCTTCTGAAGATGTTTCATGCACAAAATCTGATAAAGATGCCAATAGCCAAGATGAAGGAAGACCAAGCATCCTCCACTCAGGCTAACAAAGAAACCCCTCTAATCAGGAAGGTGAGTTTGTTAGGACAATTCCTGCTGAGGAAATATAAAATTAAAGATCCCATTACAAAAGGAGCATTGCTGAAGGTTGTCAACAAAAAGTTCTATTTCTCTGAAATTCTCAGAGAACCTCTGAGTGCATGGAGCTGGTCTTTGACCTTGAATTGAAGAAAGTTGACCCCAGAAGTCACTTCAATGCTATTGTCAGTGACCTGGGTGTCTCTAACATTGGGAGTGTAAGTGAGGACAAGGGGTTGCCTAAGACTGGTTTCTTGATGATGCTCCTTGTAAAATTCATGAAGGGCAGCTGTACCACAAAAGAGGAGATCTGAAAATTTCTGAATAAGTTTTGGGTATAAAATAGGAGAACAGCTTCATATATGAAGAGTCTAGTAAGCACATACCAAAAAAAAATTGGTGCACAGTAAATACCTAGAGTACCAGCAGGTGTCCAAAAGAGATCCTCTATGCCAGAGATCCCCAATACCTGGGCCATGGACCACGGCCTGTTAGGAACTGGGCCACACAGCAGGAGGTAAGTGGGAGGCAAGCAAGGGAAGCTTCACTTGTATTTATAGCCAGTCCTCATCACTCTCATTACCACTTGAGCTTCGTCTTCTGCCAGATCAGCAGCAGCATTAGATTCTCATAGGAGTGCAAACCCTGTTGTGAACTGTGTATGTGAAGGATCCAGGTTGTGCACTCCTTATGAGGATCTAATGCTCGATGAAAAGAGGTGGTTATACTACCACTGGGGAGCAGTCACAGAAACAGATTAACATTAGCAGTGAGATCTGACTGCACAGAGACCATAAAAAATCAAATTGATTGCAGATTCATATCAAAATCCTATCAGTGAGTGGCAAGTGAGTTGATGTACTTCAATTGTACAGCTGTATTCGGTGGCAGGTTTTAAGTCAGAATCTGACACTTATTTTAGTCCGTGTGTGACTCATCCATTAGTTTATTTGTCACTTCCATCTGTACCTCTTTTTTATGATGAGTTATAAAAATTTTTTATTATATATTGCAATATAATAATAATAGAAATAAAGTGCACAATAAATGTTATGCACTTGAATCATCCCGAAACCATCCCCCAACCCCAGTGCATGAAAAAATTGTCTTTCACAAAACCGGTCCCTGATGCCAAAAATGCTGGAGACTGCTGCTCTATGCTATAAATTCCCGTGAAATCCAAGATCCTATGATATAACCAACAAAGTGAAAGGCCAGTGGCATTAGACCAAAGTCAATGATGCCATCCCCAGTGTCTTCTCACTCCATTATAAAAGGACTTTGAGAGATGAGGAAGAGAGATCCTGAGGAATAGATTCAGCCAGGTTTGGTACTAATGTCACAGCCAGTGCACTTTTCATAGCCATGACTAACACTTTCTCCCATGTTAAGCAAAGGCTGAGGGAGATTCTTCCCCCTTTCTGGAAAGAATGAAGTTAATGAACCAGGCTCGGTGGCTCAGCCTGTAATCCCGCACTTTGGGAGGATGAGGTGAGTGAATTGCCTGAGCCCCGGGTTCAAGACCCGCCTGGACAACTTGGTGAGACCTCATCTCTACAATAAATCAAAAAATTAGTCAGGTGTGGTAGCGCGCACCTGTAGTTCCAGCTACTTGGAAGGCTGAGGCGGAGCCGAGCAGGCCGAGGCTGCGGTGGCTGGGAGCGGCCACTGCACTCCAGTCTGGGTGACAGAGTGAGACTCCAACCCCCCCCCAAAAAAGAATGCAGTTAATGTTCTAGGTAATAGAGGACCTGGGCAAGACTGGAATAACACAGTATGCATCTTGTGCTCCTATTCTACATAAATAATTTGTATATTTTTGTTTTTTCAAATATTGTTTTATTTATTTGTTTTTTCAGTTTTTTTTCCAACTTGCATCAAATCTTTATTTGCTGTTTTCATAGTCTAAATGCAACAGCTTTGTACAGACAAAAGTCATCTTGTTTTATAACAGTCAACCTGGTTTTCATTTGCTTTTCTGTGTATAATGAAACTGCTCACAGTCACAAAATATAAAAGAAATTCTAGACATACAATAATCTGTGAGGTCTATTAAGCTCCATTTTTATAAACATTAAAAATATAGGTTTTTCGGGCAACCTCTTTCAGGTCCCCTCCCACTATTGGAGCTTTTCTTTATATATATATAGTCGATATTTTTTATTATGATATTGTGGGGTACAGTTAAGGGTTAGGTATACAAATATGCTTCGTTCAGGCAACCTTGTTGATAAGAGGTGTCTCTCCATCCCCAGAGAGATGTTTACTACCATTAATCCCATCTCCCTACCCTTCTCCCCCCCCCTAGTTTCCCACCATTGTCAGTCATTTTCTTATGGTAATGCGTTGGATGATCAAGGTCTACTATATGAGTGAGAACATGTGATACTCAGTTCTTTGTTTCTGTGAGAGGTCACTCAGTATTATAGACGCTGGTTCCATCCAGGTTGCTGCGAAATTCATGATTTTGTTCTTTTTTATGGCTGCGTAGTATTCCATTGTGTAAATGTACCACATTTTTTT
>CAUYQG010079048.1:0-41966 GCA_963574415.1 Tarsius wallacei | reverse complement strand
TTGTAGTACACAGTCAGAATTTGTTTCTACAGATCAAACGGTCAACAAAAGTTTTCTTTCTTTTTTTTTTTTTTTTTTTAGTCGGAGTATCACTCAGTCACCCAGACTGGAGTGCAGTGGCTGCTCCCGGCCACTGCAGCCTCGACCTGCTGGGCTCCGGCGATCCTTCCGCCTCAGCCTTCCAAGTAGCTGGAACTACAGGCATGCACTACCATGCCCGGCTGATTTTTTTTTGATTTATTGTAGAGATGAGGTCTCACCAAGTTGCCCAGGCGGGTCTCGAACCTGCGGGCTCAGGCAATCCACTCATCTCAGCCTCCCAAGGCGCCGGATTACAGCCTGAGCCACCGAGCCCGGCTAACAAAAGTTTTCATCTGGAAGTTTTGAGAATGCTACGTCACGATTTGTGGGAGAAACATCCCAAGTTGTTGCAAACAGGTAACTGGTTCTTCCACCATGACAACATGCTTCCACCTGCCCACACTGACCTGAATGTTCAGCAATTTTTGACCAAAAATGAGGTAAAAAAACCAAACAAAGAAAAAGCAATGACAGAAGCACTAAAAAGCATCAAAACTGATGAATTCAAAAACTGTTTTAAGCAGCGGAAAAAGCATCTTTATAGTTGTATTGCATAGAACGGAGAGTATTTTGAAGGTGACAGAAGTTTAAATATGTAAGAATAAATACACAAATTTTTAATAAATTCTGTTTTTTATTGGATATCCCCTCATATATATAATTTTGAGTTTATTCCTTTATACATTGACCTATTTCAGGCTTAAGAACTTTGCATTATTTAATTCAGTGCAGTGATTATTTTCCATTTTTATTAGGGAATGGTTAATACAAATTTAAGAAATAAAAAGAGGTGTAAGAATTTTTTCAATGTAATATCTTGCTGAGGCAAAGAGAATAGACTGAGTTCTCTGGAATTATTAATTGAGAAAAGGAATATAATTGTGTGATATCAAGATTGCTTCACCTGATGATTGCTTCAGGGGACACCTACTAACAGCCTCTTTGGAATGAGCAGAATGTGGTGAGGAAATGAAAGGATGGGTGAAGAACCTGCATAAATGAATAGGATCCTTTGCTCAGGCAAATGATTTTTGGCTTTATGTTAAATCTAAAAGAAAGAATATTTATTGTTATTTGAGGAAATAAAATCTGACAATTTGCTGGAATGACAGGACATAACAATTGAAATATTGTCACTTAAGAAAATCTTGCCAGGCAGCCTTTTAATTAAGTACGGACTGATAAAATGGCCACTGGTAAAGTCAGGTTCAATGTACAGCTTTATACCATTGATCAAACTAAATTTTCGTATTTTCTATTTGATAAAGTAAAACAACAACAGTATTGTGTTGCAATTATGGGTACATGTAAGCAAAAGTAAGAAACAAGATTTGGGTACTGTTTTTGGATGAAAAGAAACAAGATTAATAATTTCACATGTTAGTAGAATATGTTTATTCAAGGAAACTTGTACCACTTCAGATTTCTAATTTCTATTCTTGTTTAGGGAACCAGCTAGTACAGTGACATTCCTATCCATAACTCAGCTGTGGCCCATGAGACTGTGAGCTCTGTTTGGGTGTGAATAATTTCTGGTTTTGCTCACTCTTGTGTTTCCAGTGCCCAGTGGAGTTCTTGGCATATAGGAAGTTCTTAATCAATATTTTTGAAAGAATACATGTTTAGCCATCTGGGATTTGACTTGAAGCAAGGATTTAGGCCAAATGACTTTCTAAGGCGTCAAAAATTTGTCATAAAATTAATGCAGTTGTATACATTTTAGTCATGGAGAAATGGAGACATCTCTCAGTGTGTATTTGATCTTAATTTATCCACAAATTCAATAACCTACATTTAAAATTTTTATGTCCATATCAGAGTAGAAACAACAAATTAGACTTGGTAAAGAAAGAATATGTATTAGTAGACATTCAATAACCATTTCCCTTGTACTTCCTTATTAACTATACTTCAGTGTTTCCTCTTATTTAGCTAAATCTCTCCAGGTATATAAATCTTGTTTGTCCTTGTCTGGTCATGATGGTCTCTCCTTAACAGCTTAATCTTGGGCAGGTGTTATAATTGTGGGTCATGACACAATTATGAGGGTTTTTTAAAAAAATAGTTTTCTTGCTTTTAAAATGGGATCCCAAGATAGGGAAACTACAAATTATACCTCTGCAGGATGTTATCTGCATGTGGTAAGGTATCTAATAGTACACCCCTGGACTGCAAGGAGAAAGTCAAGAGAATTGCAGAGAAATCAAACTAGAGATCGGCTTTGCTGAACCAGTAAATTTATCAGCCATAGAGATCACCTCAAGATATCTCAAGTGGTGCGATAATAAGTGTCTTGATTGTTTTAAGTCACCTTTAGTCAGGTATTATTACTTGCAGCTGAATGCATCCATACTGGCTTAGGAAGGTAAATGACAGCAGAAAAAAGTATGACATAATAGACCTTAAATATTACTTACCCCATTATCTTTTTTTTTTTTTTTTTTTTTGAGTTGGAGTCTCACTTTGTCGCACAGACTGGAGTGCCGTGGCCTCGACCAGCTGGGCTCCGGCGATCCTTCCGCCTTAGCCTTCCAAGTAGCTGGAACTACAGGCACGTGCTACCACGCCCAGCTAATTTTTGATTTATTGTAGAGATGAGGTCTCGCCAAGTTGCCCATGCGGGTCTCTAACTTGCAGGCTCAGGCAATCCACTCACCTTGGCCTCCCAAGGCGTGGAATTACAGGCTAAGCCACTGAGCGCGGCTTACTCCATTATCTTACGACAATTTCCACTATTATAAATCCTCTGCCTAACAGTGAGGAAGTAGTAAAAAGAAAAAAAAAAAAAGCATAAAATCAGGTATCATCACTAGTAGAGCATGGAATTCTGGGATAATTTAGAGTGGAGGCAAATATCCCTATCTAACTTAGTGGTTCCCAAGGACATCTTGTTTATCAAAAAATTTTTGTCAGTAAAGAGCAAATTATTTTCTGTCTACTTGGGTTAAGAAGGCAAGAAATAGCTCTAAAAGATTTCTATTCCAGATGACAGAAATAAAAAAATTATTTTTAAAGTTATAAACTTAACTCTTCAAAATGACTACTTTTTTGAGGGGTTTAAATTCATGAAAATTAACTGCATTGCATACTTTTCTAACTATAATTAAAATATAATTGATATGTATGGAAAATTCCTTACTTTGAAAGTCTGTGTTCACAGAGTGAAATTTTGTGGTAGTTGTTTGGCACTTGGAATGCACATGCCTGCAGATATTTAGTATCAGTAGTAGGTAGTTTCCATGTTATCTTAAGATAGTCTTTACCTGAAGGGAAGTAAATACATATATACTTATGTATGCATATGTACATATATCTGCAATAATAACAATGCAGACATACTTCATTTTATTTCACTCTGCTTTATTGTGCTTTGCAGATATTGTATTTTTGACAAATTGAAAGTTGGTGGCAAACCACGCTTCGAGCAAGTCTATTGATGTCATTTTTCCCAACAGCATGTGCTCACTTCATGTCTCTGTGTCACATTTTGGTAATTCTTCAAATATTTCAAACTTTTAAGTTATTATATTTGAGATCATTGCTCTTTGATGTTACTATTGCCTATTACAATTGTTTTGGGGCACACAAACCATGCTTATATAAAACAGCAAACTTAATTTATAAATGTTGTGTTTACTCTGATGGATTTGCAAACTGTCTGTTCCCCTATTCCTTTCCTTTTCCTTGGGGCTCTCTGGTTTTTGAGACACAACAATAATGAAAGTAGGCCAATTAATAACCCTCCAATGGTCTCTGAGTGTTCAAAGGAAAGGAAGGGTCGTAGGCCTTTCACTTTAAACCAAAGGCCAGAAATGATTAAGCTTAGTGAGAAGTCATGTCAAAAGCTAAGTTGAAATCTAGGCCTCTTGTATCAGATAGCGAAGTTGTGAATGCAAGGAAAAGTTTTTGAAGAAAATTAAAAGAGCTACTTCAGCGAACACATGAATGATAACAAAGGTAACAAATAGTCTTATTGTTGATACACAGAAAGTTTGAGTGGTCTCAATAGAAAATCAAACCAGTCAACATCCTCTTAAGTCAAAGACTAAACCAGAGCAAGGTTTTAACTCTCTTCAACTCAATGAAGGTTGAGAGAGAGGAGGAAGGTGCAGAGGAAAAGTCTGAAGCTAGCAGAAGTTGGTTCATGAGGTTTAAATTAGTAAGAAGAGTCTTCATAACATAAAAGTGAAGGGTAAAGTAGCAAGAGCTTATGTAGAAGTGGCAGCAAGTTATCCAGCAGATCTAGCTAAGATCATGGATGAAGATCACTAGGCCAAACAACAGATTTTCAGTGTAGACAAGACAGCCTTCTACTGAAAGAAGATTCCATCTAGGATTTTCACAGTTAGAGAGGAAAAAGTCAATTCCTGGCTTCAAAATTTCAAAGGATAGTCTGACTCTTTTGCTAGGGGCTAATGCAGTTAGTGATTTTAAATGGAAGCCAATGCTCATTGACAATTCAGAAAATCCTAGGGCCCTTAAGAATTATGCTAAATCTACTCTCTGTGCTCTGTAAATAGAACAAAGCCTGGATGACAGCACATCTGTTTACAGCATGCTTTACTGAATATTTTAAGCCAATTGTGGAGAGCTACTGCTCAAAAACAAGATTTCTTTCAAAATATTTCTCCCCATTGACAGTGCGTCTGGTCATCCAAGAGCACTGATGGGGATATACCAGATTTATGCTGTTTTCATGCCTACTTGCAGCTCATGGAGTAATTTTAATTTTCAAGTTTTATTTTTTAAGAACTACATTTCATAATGCTATAACTGCCATAGATAGTGCCTTTTTGGTACGGATTTTGGCAAAGTGAACTGAAAGCTTTCTGTAAAGGATTAAATATTCTAGATGCCATTAGGAGCATTTGTGATTCCTAGGAGGAGGTCAAAATACCATTAGTGGGGGTTTGGAAGAAGTTGATTACAACTCTCATGAATGACTTTAAGAGACTCAAGACTTCTATGGGGGAAAGTAACTGCTGATGTGTTGGAAATAGCAAGAGAACTAGAAATATAAGTAGAAACTGAACATGTGACTGAATTGCTGCAATCTCATTAAAACTTTATTAAATGAGAAGTGCTTCTAATGGGTGAGCACAAAAAGTGATTTCTTGAGGTGGAATACATTACTGGGGAAGATGCTGTGAACTTTGTTGAAATGAAAACAAAAGATCTAGAACTGCAGTTGATAAAGTAGTGGCAGGGTTTGAGAGGATTAGTCCAAGCTTTACAGTCAGTAAAATGCTATCAAAAAGCATCACATGCTACAGAGAATTCTTTCATGAAGGGAAGAGCCAATTGATTCAGCAAACATCCTTGTTGTCTTATTTTAAGAAATTTCCGTAGCCACCCAACCTTCTGTAACTACCACCCTGATCTTTCAGTAGCCACAAAAATTGAGGCAAGACCTTCTGTCAGCAAAAGGATTACATCTTGCTGAAGGCTTAGATGACTTAGTATTTTTAAGCAATAAAACATTTTAAAATTAAGGTATGTGTATTGTTTTTATAGACACAATGCTATTGCACACTAAAGTACAGTGTAAACATAGCTTTTATATGCACTGGGAAGCCAAAAGGTTCATGTGACCCACTTCATTGTGATATTTGCTTGACTGCAGTGATCTGAAATCAAACCTGCACTGTCTCCGGGGTAAGGCTGTATTGTTAATCCTTGCTGTCTTACATTTTGTAGGTATCCATTTCTTGTGTCCTAATTTTACTTCACAATTTTCTTTCTTTTTTCTTGCCTCAGTAACTTTTTATCATGTTTTTAGAACTCAATTCATTTTGGTCCTATTCTGAATTTACTGATATACGTTCCATCCTGCAGAAGGGTGGTAGAAAGGGGATGCGATATAAGCAGAATTATTTCTTAATCCTTTGTTCTTCTTTAACTTCTGAGGTCCTGTAGATATTGTTATAACTCAGAAATAGACAATTCTTTAAAACAAGATATTTAAAATATTTTTGGCCATCAAAAATTTTATTTTCATTTAGCCACACCCAATTATGAAGCAATATTTTGGAAGAAACGCTCTATTAGGAGACATGGAAACTAGGATCTACTATTATTTCTTCAGTTTACTAACTCCGTGACCTTGGAAGAGTCACTCAATTCCTTTAGTCCTCAGTTGCTCATCTCTATATTGGGATAATATTTTATTTGTTAAAGTCAGGAATTTGTGTAAATTAATTTCTTTCCTTTTAGCTGCAAGGGCTATGATCACCTAAGTGTCCTATGGCTTTGAATTTTATGAATAAAGTCATTAAATATAGTAGATGTCTATATTTCCTAGACATTTCCCCCAGAAATGCAAATGTTCTGTATGATGTAGTCCATCTGCACTTTTAATGAAAACTTCTTTCTGATGAAATATGCATTTTAAGATTTTTATTGCATTTCAAAAGGAAGGGATTTGAAAAAGCTCCTTTATATTTCAAAGAGAATGTGATCATCAGGCTTAGTTATGTTTTCTAAGATGTTTGAAACTTGAAAAAAACCATTAGATTTCATAAATACTATGTTATCTCTTTTAAAAAAATGATAATCAACTAATTATTTTGCTATTTACCTACTTGGGGCTACAGGGAAAGAGTTGATTCCATCTCAAATGACAGATGGTAATTTTTGCTTGAATCTATAGGAAAGCCATGAAGAATGAACTATAGCTGTCTAGGTGGCTTTCAGTTGTGGGAATTTGTAATTCAAGGAGAATCCTTGAACCCTGGTAACAGGATTTACCTCTTGTTAGGGGACATTGTCTTTGCCACTTTCCTGTAAATGGTTATGGGTTGTGGATGTATGCATGGAATAGTGAGTCTCTTAATAAACCTTGAGTCTTTTAACAATTTGCCTGGAAAATTCAGAAGAGGTGTGAGGATTAATGTGGAGATTTTTAGTCTAATCCTTCATCTTCCACAGAAGGGCTTTTCAAATTCTTATCCTACTGTACACAAATTGCCCTTTCACTGGCCTGTGCGCTTAGAGTTCAATGAGCTGAGCAGAAGCACGTGCTCATGTGGTTTACATGATGACTGTGGGCAGTCCTTGAGAGGGAGGGCCTAGGAATAACTACTGCAACCCCAGTTCCTACCCTCCTAACTCAGAAATAGGTGTTTTCAGCGTGAGTCTCATTAAAAAAACTTAGATTGGTCACTCTTATCTTTTGGAAGAGAAAGGTGCTTTTCATGATCTCAGGAGGAAGATTATAACAAAACTTATTTTTCTCCTATTATGATTTTGAAAAAATATACTATGCTTATGATAATAAAAACTTATTCTTTAGAAAAAATTATATATTATTTTTGCAAAGATGTGAAACGCTTTCAGTGAAAATAAAGTTGTTTAAGGTATTGATTAAGAAAATTAAGAAAAAAAATTCAAAGTACAGTTTGAGTATTCCTATCTGAAATGTTCTAAAATTCAAAACTTTTTGAGTACTGACAAGATGGTCAAAGGAAATTCACATTAGGACAGTTTAGACTTTTAGGTTAAGGATGGTGAACGAGTAAGTATAATGCAAGTAATAATAAAAAAAAATCTGAAGCCTAAAACACTTTTTGTCCTAAGCATTTTGTATAAAGGATATTCAACCTGTAATCCAAGTAGAGACTTCTGTAAGATTCTCCTGTATGTCGGAGCCAGCTTGGCACCATTAAAAGATCCTTCCCACTACTACCAGAAGTTACATCTCGGTATTGGGAAAAAAGGTCATCTTGGTATTGGAATAAAAGGGCATCTTGGTATTGGAAAGAGGCTTAGGGGACCATTTTATTCCAAACTCTCTCCACTCATGCCTTTTATTCTGGTCTAACATTCCCAACTCATGCTTGGACTCTGCCTCTGTGCCTAGTCTCCATGTTCTCATGCCTCCACTAGACTACCTGGACATGGGCAATCTAAACCTTTGGTCTACACTCTGGTCTTCTGGCCAGTATACTTCACTTTGAGACTGGCCTGGGCTTCCAGACTCCAACGCAGTTCAGCAACAGGTTACTTGAAATATCAGTCATTATTTATGGTAATTGGAAAACATCTGCATTTCTCAAGGAAGCTGTTTATCAAGGTGCTAATAGAAATAGAAATGTTAATAAAAAGAGCTACAATTGCCTGAGTGTCCTATGCTATTAGTTTCTTATCACAAATAGAAAAACAAATTTTTAAAAGTATGATTTTTTTTCACTATTCAGCAAAATGTACTTGGAAAGCACAGTTTCACTTAAAGTACAGGTTCTTTTTACAAGAAGAGAGAAGAAAGATGTTTGTCTCCAGAGAGAATATACTGAAACTTCTAAGTTGTTTCCGCTTTTTTGCAAGAGTTTTCTTTTGCAAGGAAAGATATAGAGAAATATATTTTGAGAGTGAAAACATTTTCTTCTTAAAAAGACAACATGTTTATTAGTAAAAGTTTCAAATGGAAATAACCAAGACTTCATAATTCTACTCAGTAATGATGGGTAAATGAGAAATTTTGCAACTAGGAACATAGACCCGGGATTCTTACTTTATCTCGTGATTTGTATTGTGTGCTAAATAAGGAAAAAGCAAAGAGACCAGCATTTGCCTGTTTCAGCATGTGTGTAAATTCTTTCCTTAAATCAGTCATAGAGGTAATCAAGGTAGCATTTAAATTAATTAAATCTTCTTTGAGTTTAAACTAGACAATGTATTTTAGTTACTGGACAAACAAACCATGTTTGAATGAGATTTTAAAAACTTCATTTTTATGAGTGATGAATTTTATGAAACTTTGCTACATATATCACTTCTAATTCAGGGTTGAGAACACAGAAGTCCATTTGAGAGTGATAATAAGAGTTGTCACATAAACAGAGATAAAAAGAAATTTAGTTGAATGTCCGTCATGGTTTTTGTGCAGATGACTGTTTATCTTGCTGATAACTTTTACCTTTTCAAAATGGATTGCTCAAACTAGACCATATTCTACTCTTATGTAGGCATTTGCTTTGTTTTCTTCCTTTATAGGGTTTTTAAGCAGTTTGTTTCACTGGCAACATGCATTTTAGATATGTAGTATCTAAAACATATACAATCAACTTGTTCTCTTCTGGAAAAAAGTCCCCATGAGGGACTCAGCTAAAGCATTTAGTTGTATTAATTAATGTAAAAAACATTACAGTCACTCAGTCTTCCACCGAACATGTCGTCTGGAGCCCTTGTATTCCCTGGAATATGTGGAGCCACTTGTACTGACTCTGCATCTGTATATCCCTTTTAGAGTACCTGTGTTATAGCATGCCAGTGAACGAGTCTGAAAATCCATATTCAATAAGCCAGTGTATTGGTGGTGCCTTTCCTTACTTTAACTTGCATTGTTATTTGAAGACTGTGTACTCAGTGAATTCGTGGAATGAGAATGGGAAATCGGAAGGAGTAGCTGTCGGAAAAGAAGGATCCTAGAACATCTTGTGGATTAAGGATTGACGTAGACTTTCAGCAATTTATTGAAATGTTGGGAAAGACTGTCTGATAAGACAGTTAGGATTGTACTGTGGGTATTGTGGTTGTGTCCTCACTATCTTTTCTTTCTTGTTTTTTTTTTTTGCAGAGCCCAAGCAGTTGGGATTGGGTAAGAGGGCTAGGGAATGACTGTATCTGGAAATCCAGGGATGGATCCTAATTCTTTAATCCTCACATGCCAATCCCATTCTCTTGTCCCTGTGTCCAGAGAATAAAAGTCTTAGCCAGTCAGTGAATGCTTTCTACAATGGCTTAGGAAATTTGGGCTATGAGATGCTAAGGGATGTTTGCTGGAATCTGAAAAATTATTACATCTTTCCTTCTGAACAGTGTGAGTTGAATATGTGGAAACAATGCAGGAAACGTTTTTTGTCACTACCAGAAAAGAAAGGCATTGAATGATGCTGATTGAAAGAAAGGCAGAGGGAAGAGGAAAAGAGACCAGGTCCTTGATATTGTTGTTGAGCTGATATATCAAACCAACACTGAAGTTTTCCATTCCTCTGAATCTTCCAGTTATAAGAGTCAATAGATCCTCTTTATTGTTTATACCAATTTGAACTGGGTTTCCCATTGCTGAAAAATGAGGAGTCTTGGCAGATAAAGAATGATAGTTTTGGAAGGATTGTAGAAAGAAGTGGCTTCAGTCATTTTGACTGGCCAATTTCAATATTTAGCAAAGAATAAAATACAAAACTTTCATTTTGCATGATAGCCTCAATAATACACTGAATTACCTAGACTACAGACTGGGAAAATTTGCCTAATGTTCTTTTTGTTCAATTTAAAAGACAAAAATGAATAGCTTGCCAGATGAAATAATATAATAGTCATCACTAAAATACTAGTTTTAATTTGTCATTTAACCGGTTAGAAGTACCTTTTTATTATTTATGTAGGCTTGTTTTGAAAGTATTTCTTTAGAGTCAGTTCTTTTGCATATTCTGAGTCTTTTAGGAACCCAGAACTAAATATTTACTTAGAGAGTTTTACATGGCTGATTTTCAAATGGATTTTCAATATGAACATGGCTCAGAGTGATGATAACATCAATAGGAACTCAGAATATTGGCCCTCTATATTTCTGGGTGATACAAACTAAATGTTAAGCAGGGCAAATAAACTAGAGAAGAAGAAAATTTATTCAATCAAGAAAAATATAGAGGGTACCCAAAAACGTATATGCAATTAAAATTGTAATATTCAATATATACCTGCCTGTTGCATGGTGACACTAGCATTTATTTGATTAATGCCATCTTTTGAGCAAACACCACACTACACATTGCTACTATGATTCAATTCAACTTCAAAAAGTAATACATAGATAGGATCACTTAAGATGTGTATATATTTTTTTGGCACCCCAGTATAGAATAAATAAACTTTGAATGTAGACTCCTAAAATTAAATGCTCTGTATCAGGTCTAGGAAAATGCCTTTTATTTATTCAGGAAGCATTTATTAAATATCCATTATTTGCATAATCTATACTCAGTGCTGCATGGAATAGTCATCAACCTAAAAATTAAACGTCTTATTTCCGCTCAACACCGCTGCTTCCATGAAGCCTTCTGTCCTTGGCTCAGATCCCTTCTCTTGTTGCACTTATTAAAGGTACCATGCCATTTGATTTTGTTATATACTATTCTTTATTGTATTCTAATGTATATGAAGTAGTAAACTGTAGGGATTTTGGAGACTGCACACCTACTTGCGAATTCCAGTCTCTACCCATTAGTTGTGTGACTTTGACAGGCCTCGGTATTCTTTGAAGCTGTTCTTTGAACTTTGGATGCCTCATCTGTAGAATGAAGACAGTGTTTCCTATATCTCAAGGGTATAATTGCTGGAGGATTAAATAACATAATACATGTGAAGCACTTAACATAGCGATTTAATCTAATTAACGGACATAATAATATGTAATCAATAGATTTAAAAACAAGAAATGAATTTTTATCTTAGGCTAATTATTTTCAGTCAGGTGCATTGAATTTA
This sequence comes from Tarsius wallacei, assembly GCA_963574415.1. Lineage (NCBI taxonomy): Eukaryota > Metazoa > Chordata > Mammalia > Primates > Tarsiidae > Tarsius > Tarsius wallacei. The sequence continues at coordinate 30,398 of CAUYQG010079048.1, read as the reverse complement.
GCTAGTCAATAAATTATTGATTTGATATCAGTTTTGACCTGAGCTTTGAGGAAATATAAGATTTTGAAACAAGTGTTTAAGCATATAGTATATAATTTATAATCTCAATTTACTAACAATGGTGTTGAATTTATAAAGCACTTCACTTCTTTTAAAGGACTTTAACGCACTTGACATAATTTGATTCTCTCATTCTGTGATCTTTGCTGGGTAGGTATGATTAATGCCATTTTATATATTTGGTAACTAGGGATCAGGAAAGAGAAAAGATGGCATTGTTAGTAAATGGAAGAACTGAACTAAAAGCTAAATTTTATGACTATGATCCATGGATTCCCTCTGTAAAAATGACATTGCAGTCACCTATTCTTGATTATTATTAATGATTTATCTTTGCTAATATGGCTACTGTTGCAAAGTCTTTTAGAGCAGCCTTAATTCCTTGAAGGAAGATGGTGGAAGTGGGAAAAAACAGGGAAAGTATCTTAAGAAACACTTTTTGGAAAATGGGTAGAAGTCTTTCAGAGGCACAAACAAATTTTCAAGAAGGTTTACATTGGTGTTGTATAAATCTAAATTTCTGAAGACTTTTGGAGGAATATTATTTATTTTTAAAAAACCATTCTCTGCTTTTTTAGCAACAGCAGTCTTTTGGAAACAATTGTTTTTCTGCAGATGTTTATCTTGTGAAGAGCTAAAAGAAAAAAGACAAAAAACAGTCAATCACTTGAGGACAGACCTGTAACAGAGAGAGAAAAAAAGATTTTTTCAGCTTCAAACAATGGTTTTGGATGACCATAAACAAACTGCGGCTCAGCCAGCAGCATATCAACAGAATATAAAAAAGATACTATTTTCACATTAAGGCCTTTAAATTCTGAGAAGTAAAGGCCACAGACATAGTCTCAAGAAGTAATTGTAGCAATGTTAAAAATAGCACCCTGGTTTATATAGATCAACTCTTGATATGAATCACCGAGTATGCAAGTTTTTACAAAAAGGGCATTTTACCATCTTGTATGTTCAGTAATATTGACTATGTGACCAGCATTGATCACATAAAGTCATTGGTGCAGAGTTATTTGAAAACTGATTCTAAAGAAGGTATGTTTAAATGTTTAGCAATGACTGTGATGGAAAAAAAGAAACAGCCTTAATGTGGTTTAAGTAAGGTGAATACAAAAATCCATGAAGTTTGTTCAGGACTTTCTCTACAGAGTAGTCAGGGCATATTTTAATTAGTCAAGTACTTAATATTAATTTATTTGACTATTGGGGAATACAAATGAGGATTGAGCTTATAGGCTTGGGGGATGAGAAGAAGAATACATGAAACATTGAAATCAGTGGGAAAAATTTTAGAAATAACTATAAATTCAACAGTAGTTCATTGACGGGAGAGGGCATGATATACTAGAGATGTCAGAGAAAGCATCAGTGAAGAGGTGGGTATCTTTATAGATTAATTGTTAATAGAGAAAGTGAAGGCCACTGGAGGCAAGAAAGAATGTGCAAAGGCCACAGAGGGAGTAAACATGATACTTGCAGCAAACAAGGAGGACACTGTCCATTTTAGTCACATTAATCTTTCCTTCCTTTAAATTTTTAAATACTTTCTCATCCTGTTACTAAATTGAACTAACTGTATATTACTATATACTATTTTTCTACTGCTGTGTAACAAATGACCACAAATTTAGCAGCTTAAAGCAATACCCATTTTTTATTTAACAATTCTGTAGGTCAGAAGTTCAGGTAGGCTCAACTGAGCTCTCTGTTAGGGGTCTCCCAGGGCTGAAATTAAGTTATCTTCTAGTCTGGGCTCTTATGCAAAGACTCTGATGAAGAATCTACTTTCAGTTCATTCGGGTGGGTGGTGGAATTCAGTTCCTTGTAATTGTAGGACTGAGGTTCCTGTTTTCTTGTTGCTATCAACTAGAGGCCTCTTTCAGCTTCTAGAGACTGCTTACATTCCTCATTATATTGACCTTTCTGTCTCCAAGCTAGCAATGACATGTCAAATCATCACTTATGGAATCCTTCTGACTTTCTCTTCTGGTATCAACCAGAGAAAAATTCTTCTGCTTTTTAAGGGCTTATATGATTACATTAAGTCCACCTAGATAATCTCTCTGTCTTAAGGTCAACTGATTAGTAATTTTACTTACATTTGAAAAATCCCTTTTGCCATATAATGTAACATAATCATAAGAATAACACAAGGTGTTGGAAATCATGAAGGTAATGTCAGAATTCTGCCTGTCACATTTGTGCTATTGTTATCTAGCAGTTTTGTGACTAGGCATGCTTTCTTCATACAACTTGATTGTAAGCTGCCTGAAGATAGGATGCTGTCTTCTTGTTAAATACTTTTTGAGTTAAGTTGCTTTTTGTTGGAGGAAGAAGAATGGAATGTGCTTGTTGTCTTGAAGGCTTTTTATTTAATACATTTGGGTCCTCAGATCTAAAGCTAAGTAAAATGTCACTCAGCTGTCTAGAAGCTTTCAGACTGATCTAGCTAACCTGTTCAGTTATTTCAAGCAATCTGCTTTTGTGCTTGGATGGTGATTGATGTGGGACATTGGGCTTTAGAATGCAAATTTCTGAAATACAAAGAAGAAAGTCATGCATGTCCTGTAGATTGTCTTTTATTTTTAAGGCTCAATACATAATTCTGGACCGAGGTAAAATAACATGTTTATGAGTTTTATTGCATTGATATCTCTGTCCTTTATCACACTAGTTTAGACTATATGATTCAACAAGTGAAGCCTGTCTTTCCAATTTTTTAAATAATGTAAATGCTTAGAAAAAAATTAAAAAACTCTGCAGCTAACAAAGATGAATTAAATGTATTATAAAGAAATGCAATAGGCATATTCCTTCTATAGAAAGAAATATGTCCATGCTGACCTCTGGAATCCCCAGGAAGTTCAGTTGTATGACAAAAGTTTTGAATTCCAATAAAGGAAAGTGAAATTTTCTTGAAGAAACATACCCTTCAAGAAGAGGAACAAAGAAACTTTACAGTATGTGAATGGAAGCATCAGAGGGGTTAAGAATTTAGTCTAGTAATTATAAACAGCATTTGAGAACTGACTCAGAAATATTAGAAAGATAATAACCTTCTGCTTCATCACTAGGATGAATTTTCCCTTTTTAAAAAATATTTCTGATAGGTCATTATTATTTTATATAGTCATTATTTTCAAGTCAGAAAATTCTTTGCCAAAAGAAATTTACATTGTCACATAACCTTATGTTTTCTGTCCCAACTGCGGATTGACAAATATCACTATTTTAACCCTCTATAGCCGACTCTCATGAAGACAGCATAATGTGTTTTTTAGACTACTCAAAGGACTGTGCAAATAGTATAGTGTTTGTTTTTTGGTAGAGAAAACTGATAGCCAGACGCTACTGAAGTCCCTTAGCATATTTTTGCTGTAGTTGGCAGGTTTTGTAGAGTCCCTGTCACCTGGCTGTCATTCCACTACTCATTTACTTCCTTTATGATTAGTCCTAATAATTAGCTTTCTCTAAGGAACAAAGAATGGAATAATCATCTTTCATATTCGAAGGCGATGCTGCCAACATTTATTGTCTGCACTATATTTATCATCAGAGAAAGACTTGTGCTTGACATTTTATAGAGATGAGCATTTGAATCGTGTCTTCCTCAGTTGCCTTTTTTCTCTAGTGACAAGAAAGAAAGAGAGTAGAGGAGAAAGGTTATATAGCCATGGCCATAGAGAGTAGCAGTTCTCTGGTGCTTTCAAGGAAAAAAAAATTAAGAAATGAACCTTATGATTACAAAAACTATATTATGTACAAATGCCATGTTTTGCAGTAATATCTGTTTCCAAACAGCACTTAGGTCTCTGTAAAGATCCTTTCACTGTAGAACACACCAATAACATTGACTCATTCACTTGTTATGTTTTACAGCTATTTTTCTCACCTTTTTAATGAAACCGTTCAATAAATCTATCTTTCTGGAAAGGTGTTTATTTAAACTTAGTAGTGGCTCTTAATGACATAAGAACAGTCTTTTTTCTTCCCTCTGATGCCACTATCTAGAATAGAATAAGAACAAATTGTAATAGCAAGAAGTTAAGTCCTTAGAGAAGTTTTCATTAGAATTGTAGAAATGGGCAAGCTAGTGTTTTTGCTAAGCTGAATTACAAATAGCTGACTAGGGATAACATGGTTAGACTACTGTTTTCTTTCACCCTTACTATGGAATGGTCTGTAGAAATGTCACTGATTACTTGTGGTATCATTAATATTTTAAAATGTGACATTATAAAATATTTAGATGTAAATATTTTGATGTGAGTGTCTTAATACAGTTGCAGCACAGTAAGATTAGAAAGATTTCATATGCAGCATTTTAATTAAATCCATAAATACTCCTTAAACTTCTATGCAAGCTCTTGTTTAAATTCAATATAAAACTTGCATTTCGTTGATTGCTTCTACAAATTATGAGTCTCATAGTTACAGTCCCCCCCCCCCTTTTTCAGAGACAAATGATAATTCTCCTCTTTGGAGTTTTCCCTAAGTGACTTATTTAGAGTGTTAAGTTTACAAGACTTGATTGCATGAATCTTAATGATCACATGACTCTTTGAGTTCAGAAGGTCAAGGTCCTACGAGTGTCCGGTTTTAAACAAGACTTTGTATTTTGATGGAGCCAATGGAAAAATATACCTACTTTTAACATATTTATTATCGTTTGATGTTAGCACTGTGGTTTTCTGCAGAGAAGTGTCTTGTAGAGATACATCAGCATCGTCACCAGCAGCAGTAGCAGCAACATTTACCGAGTACCTAAAGTGGAAATAGTGAATTAGAATATTAGAATCATTAGAATAATTAGAATATTAGAATAATTAGAATATTCTCTATTTCAGAATGCAGGTGTGTTCAGAGTATGCATAAATATTGATCTTATATCCTTATATAAATGTGAGCTCTGGTGATAGATAGCTGCATTGTTAATATTTCTTTATTCATTTTTCCCTTTATTACTCAATGTGCACTTGCTATAAGCCAGGCACTATGACGGGCTCTGGGAATAAAACAATGGAACAGATCTAATTTCTATCATCAAGAGGCTTACCTCTAATGAAAGAAATAGGTGAACACAATTAAGTCTTTTCGTTCCAAAATCAATATCTATTTTGTATGTCTTCCTTACCTGGTAGTGTGGCCAGTCCCAGATGGGGTATCATGATTAGTCTAAGGCTTAGCCTCTAAGCCATTCACAGCAGGCTGTCCTTTACTTTCCCAGCCTTCCTTGAAGCTAGGACGGGCCACATGACTCAATTCTGGCCAACGAGACATAAGACGAATTAAACTTCTGGGAGGATTTCAGGAAACATTTTGTTGCCCTGGTAAATAGAACAGACATGGATGATATTCCCATTCTTCTCTTTTACCCCTTTCTTTCTGTCTTAAGCGTGGACCTGGCAGGCACATAGTGACCGTGAAGGAAATGCCAAGACAATTGGAGACACTACTGAGTTGCAGGACTAAGGCCTGCAGTCTCTTATCTGCAGACTTATGACTACTAAGAAAAACAAACAAACAAACAAACTGGTATTGTTTGAATCACTATTGGTTAGAGTCTCTATTATGTCAAGTTGAATGCATCCTAACTGATATGAGGAGCAAGAGTGCAATTACATACAGGGCAATAAATGCTGTGATAGAGTAATTACAGGTGCTGTTTGAACGTCTAAGAATAGTCTTGTCATTTGGGTTTAAAGAAGGTTTCTTGGAGGACTGACTGATGCCTAAGATTATTCTCATTTTAATTAGGCTCTCTGGAAAACTCATTGCAGTGAGTAATGGATATTGTAATGTGGATGTTCACTAAGAACACACATTTTGTACGAAATGTGTCGGTTTCTGGGTTTCTACAGATAGGCAACAGTGCTTCTTTTTATTTATGTGTCTCTATTTCTAAGAGGATTTTGTTTTCTCCCAGCTTATAAATGAAGATGAAACTTTAATTTTGTTCTAGGGTAAGGTAGTCATGATACCATCAGAAGCTGTAACACTCCTGGTTGGAACAAAGGTAGTTTTAAGCAGCACGGCTCAAGGGAGGGGGCACTTAGCCATCTTTTGGCCACAGCTGTGCAGAGGTGGCATTGCCTTTGAGTCAAGTCCTCTTTAAGCACCTCAATTCCTAATAGGATGACAGTTTACTCTGGCTTGGCTGGCTGTTAAAGCATAAGAAGCGGCACTTGGCCTGCAACCTAGAGTAATAATAATATAGGTACTTGAAAGAGGTGTCATCTGGAGTTCATCATTGTCAATACTTACTGAAAGCTTGGCTAAAAGAAAAGCATATATATGCGGGTTTGCTCAAAGGATCTGCTGTCCATTCAAAAAAATTGATCACCAGGTCATGCTAGGTAAGCAGAGACCTGGGGACCTCATTCCATCTCTGGTCTCCCCTGTAGAAATGCTTTTGCCAAGTTGTACTTTGACATTGAAGACTCTGAGGGTGTTAAAAGAAACAGTCCACATTGTTACATTTACTGTTAGGTTGCTATGGAGGGTGCTGTTTACTATTTCACTACCTTTCAGATCCATGTTAAAATCTGTTATACTGTTTTTCTGTGGAATTGATGGGTTTCATGTCCTGGACAACGAAAAGCAGTATAAAAATTGTTTATATTTTCCTTTTTGACATCACTGATATAATTTCCAATTTTTGGCTAGCCTTTGATACATGAGCAGAATTTTGACATGCTTTTTCTTTTTTCTTTTCTTCTAAGGCTAATCTCATTCACAGGTTCATCTCATGTTTCTTACTTGCATGTTTCTTTTTCCTCCCATTTATTTTTATTTTAAGACTTAGTTTTATAATATTTTGTAGAACTGTATTGAATGAATTTTTGCTAAATGTCTTACATCCTTGCTGTCATAAGGCAGGATATGTGTGCATACATACAAGCAGGAACATAGGACTGGAAGCATTTTGCTTGTAGCACTTCAAAGTCAAACATTTTTTTCTGTTGGTTGAGACAAGTGAGTTTAGGTAGGAGTTGTTTTGAAAGTATGTTCTCAACATGACTCTTAATATTAGAGGAAATGTTTTTAACCTTTTCCCCCTCCCTTGAGTTAACTTTTCTTTGGCTTAAAAGTGTTTTTGGTTGAGAAAGAAAGTCTGCAATTGATAGTTCTCACAGCAGTGTTTGCAATTAAAGTAGAAGCTTGGGGAGAGAATGTTGGGGAATGTCTGAGGAAGATTTTCCTTCTTTTTTCTCCTTTAAATTTTAGCTGTAGATCAGATTTTTCTGACTTTAAAGTGTTCGTTTTAAATTATCTGGCAGTCTGAACGCTATCACTTGAAAATGCTTTTCCTTTATAAAGATTAATAACAACTAAACATCTGAGCTAGCACATTTACTATTCTGATGTCTAGCCTTTTTGAACTTAATAATGAATTCATTTAACATTAACCATACATTTAATTGCATGGAATTTTTTATGAGACTCTGAGGAAGATGGGGAATTTTTCTATGAAGCCAGATTTTTTTTTAATTTTTATTTTTTTAAGCTGGAGTCTCACAGAGATTTTTTTCCCCTGAATTTTTTAGTGATTGTTCTAAAGACCTTGAAGGATGAGTATATTTTGGACACTGAAGAAGTCGTAGTCAGAAGGAATTTGTTCTTCAGGCGCCCAGTGAGATTCCAAAATAACCTAAGGGGACTACTTCCTACAGGCATCTCTGGCTTCCAAAGTAGGGTGGTGAGCAGTTAGGGAAGGATTTTTCTCATTCATTTATTGCCATTCTACCTCATCATAGAGACAAAGTGAAAGCTGGGGGAAGATGGCCACTCTGAGGAAGAAAAGACTTGGATTGGAAAACTAGCTCCCCATCCCTGATCATCCTGATTAGGCATTTTGCCAAAGATAGCTACTTCCTCAGTTTTTCTAGGTGAAGAATATGCAGATTCAGGGTCAGGGCTTCTTTTTCCTGTGACTGACATCTCTGTTGTATGGAATCAGTGCTGATGGGGAGAAGACTCTCCAAAGTGAGGGACCCAAGGCCTTCTCTCTACCACTATCACACACACAATGGAAAGGAGAAAAATGTGTCACATTAGGCTCACCTACCTGACCCTTAGAGAGCCTGGGGCAGATATCCCTGCACCCCAGATACTGACAATACAAGCAGTGGAGGCTGGGAGCACTGGAGCTGGCAGTAGTAGCCTTTAGGGAAGGTATGTTTGTAAGTACATAGATATATACTTAGGGAAAAATATGGCTGAGATAATACCTGGAGATATTTATCTTTTATTATTCCAATATTTTCCATTTTTCCTTTCGAGGAGTCAAATGGATAATGTGCTCTCTAGTGTTTATTGTCTCAGGGGAAGGATGTAGCTGATCAACCAGCAAAAAAGTTGCATGCCAAACATTTCTTTTGCTTATTCCCTTAAGACTCAACCCTAGAGTTTGAGAGGATTTGCAGGTATAGACAAAGTGTCTCATCCAGGAGGGAGGAGAGTAGGACTTCATCTCAACCGAGAGAAGAAGAAGAAGAAGAAGAAGAAGAAGAAGAAGAAGAAGAAGAGGAGGAGGAGGAGGAGGAGGAGGAGGAGGAGGAGGAGGAGGAGAGAAAGAGAAAGAGAGTCCTCCAATGTCTGCCATAGTTTCAGCCAAGCCAGAAAGGGTGGGGAGGAGTGAGCTTCTGGGATCCTTAGCCTTTTCTTTCACAACTTGCCAGTGGGATGTTTGTCACCCTTGTGTACAGGGCTTGTCAGTTCACAGGCTTAGTTGAGCCTCCAGAATCTTTTGCAAGGCTGCCTATGGTCCTGTTTGCCTCTTGGCTTTATACAACTGCCTTCTCTCATGGGCTTTGCTGTCTACTGTGATGATCCTGCTGGTCAGCTCTTCTGGGTTCTGAAGACCCACAGAACTCTGTCTCTCTCTCTCTCTCTCTCTCTCTCTCTCTCTCTCTGTCTCTCTCTGTTTCTCTGTCTTTCTCTATCTCTCTTTTCTCTACCTAGAAGAAATCTCTTGCATTTTTTTTTTCTGTGTGGGCAATATTTTTTCCTTCATGTTGCTGGCTGATACATTGTCTATGCTTGGGACTACTCTTCTTTTAATCTCCTCTATAGAACTCCAAAGCTTAGACTTTGGAAGGTAATAGAACAACTGTAAGCTATTCTCCTTTCTGTTCTCTCTCTCTCTCTCTCTCTCTCTCTCTCTCTCTATATATATATATATATATATATATATATATATTTTTTTTTTTTTTTTTTTGAGTTGGAGTCTCACTCCGTCGCCCAGACTGGAGTGCAGTGGCGGCTCCCGGCCACCGCAGCCTCGACCTGCCGGGCTCCGGTGATCCTTCCGCCTCAACCTTCCAAGTAGCTGGAACTACAGGCGCGTGCTACCACACCTGGCTGATTTTTTGATTTACTGTAGAGATGAGGTCTCGCTTGCCCAGGCAGGTCTCGAACCCGCAGGCTCAGGCAATCCACTCACCTCAGCCTCCCAAAGGCACAGGATTACAGGCTGAGCCACCGAGCCCGGCTTATATATATATATTTTAATATATATTTCTTATTTTAAAATTGTGGGGTACAGTTAAGGGTTAGGTATACAAATATTCATTGTGCGGGTAGCCTTGTTGATGAGGTGTGCCCCCTTTCCCCAGACAGATATTGGCTACCATTAATCACACCTCCCTTCCCCTCCCTGTCCTTCTCCCATAGTTTCCCTCCACTGTCAATTTTTTTCTTATAGTGTTGCGATAGTTGTTCAGGGTCCACTTATGAGTGAGAACATGTGATGCTCAGATCTTTGTTTTTGTGAGAGATCACTCAGTATTATAAACTCCATCCAGGTTGCTGCGAAATTCATGGTTTTGTTCTTTTTTATGGCTGAGTAATAGTTCATTGTGTATATGTACCACTTTTTAAAATCCAGTCCTCTTTTGATGGACAGCATGGTTGGTTCCATGATCTTACTGTTGTGAACAATGCTGCGATAAACATACGTGTGCAGGTATCTTTTTTATAGAGTGATCTGAGTTCTCCAGGGTATATTCCCAGTAGGGGGATTGCGGGGTCATATTTATCTTGAGTAAAGAACACAATCTGGTTGCCCACTTGAATTAAGGAAAAGAAAAAGAGAAAAGTACAGGGAGTAAAGTAATAGATGGAGAATGGTGGTAGAGGAATGCCATTTCCTATACACTCCAAGAGGATTCAAACTTTAATCTCTTCTTAAGGGGGAGCTACTGAGTCTTGTCTTATATTGACAGTCACTATTTATTAATGACTTTATAGTCCCTCATTATTCCTCACCAGTGCTCTCTGTATTTAACTTTTGATTCTTTTCTAGTTTTTTTCCCTCCAAGTTTGCACTTCTATTAAATGAAGGCTTCACATATTAGCTTTACTTGAAAGTCTTTGATTTAGCCCTTTACCTGAGGACTAAGCTTTGATGCAAAGCTGAGCGCTTTGTGAAGTCTCTCCCTCCTTCATACTTCCATTTCTTTTGTTTATACCTGGGCATGAAATGTGTCTGATGACCTGCTGAGCCATATAAAGGATGTCAGAAAGGTAGTGACAATGACTGGACCCTGAAGAGCTCTCCTAGATGGTGGCTAAAGCAATTCCAAACCTCTCCACCACACTGTCCATAGCTGATGTACCCCCAGGAGGGCTGCCTTCCCTGGAGTTGGCACTGGTGCTACTGTAGTTTGGGTTAATGTGGTCTTGCTGAGGAGGCCTCATTGTTTTTCAGCATCTTGAATTCCTGCCGTATTCTGAAAGAGGTGAGGGATACCTATTGATCAGTTGACTCCAGGAGGGGCCTTGCCAAAATGACTCTACAGGCACTCCCAGCAGAGCTCTTATGTCTGCCATGCGTGGTGGCTGGATGCACACCAATCCCAGGGCGCTTTTTAATTGGAATGGCTGTTCACACAGTAAGTGCGATTTCACAGTTTTCATTCCTCCCTGACTATACGCTAGGCTTTTTTAAGTAGGAGAAAGAATGGTTTATTTTTCAATATTGAATTCTCTTTTCTGTGTGAAAACAGCTCATGAGATGTTTTAAAAGCGTTCAGGCAAATGAGAATGGTTGACTCAATTATTGGTACTAGTGTAAATTAGCAGATTATTGAAAACAAAGGAAATGCCTTTGATCCGTATTACTATAGCATTACCATCAACCCTACATCCTCGGACACAAAGTCTTGTCAAATAAGCAGATCCTTTTTGCCTCCCAAGCACCCAGGGATATTTTAAGAAAAGAGGCCAATGGAAAGAGCTCTTTGACAAGAAAGTACAGTGCTGTGTCCCCCACTCATGATTACTTCAGGCCTACCTCCCCCCCTGCTGTAAAAGCAACTTCCTGTGGGAGAGGAGTTCACATTTGGGCAGTCTGATTCTTAATAGCTGGGTCATGCTGAGCAAGTTGCTTAACCACCCATGCCTCATGTAAAGTGGGAAGAACGAGAATGAATGAAATAGGGCATTATTTGTGAAGAGCTTTGGAAATACTGCCACCCAGTTAACTCTGCTGTGCTCTGCCAGGCTTTCCCTTAGGCTGCCTCTCAGTGCCAGCAACTTCTTCCTCTACATCCAGGTGTGGAAGGGGAGAAACCCCTTCAATGTTCAGTGTTTCGATGAACAGTCATCTTACTGCCTCCTTAAGTATTGATGCCTATTATTACTTGTGTATAAACCCTATTGTTCACACACAATCTTCACATTCTTTGTAAGGTTTTATCCGCACAATTATCCTGTGAAGTTCAGCACTGGAAGGAATTGTCTTTATAAGATATCATGCTCTGACACCCTTTCTGATAAAATTACACAGTAATACTGATGAGATAGAAAAGGACAATACCAAAAAGGCAAGACTCAGGTTGAAAGGGAGCTGGACATGTTTACAGACCCAACATAGTAGACATAAAGCATGGGGATAATGCCACAGAGCTGCTGGACCCTGGGTTCAGAAGTAGGGAAGTGCCAGCAGGTACTTGGCTTCCATGGAGAACAGGGTCTTTCATGCTTTCCTGTGAGTTAGGGGACTGAAGCCAGGCACACAGCATAAAACGAGGGACTGAAGTAGAGCACCCTACCTATGGAAAAAGGCCAAAAAATCCCAAATGACCACAGTTGCTGCTTCGAGCGATGGTTCATAACAAGCAGGGTACCCAAAGAGAAAATGGTCAAAGTTCTAGCTTTGCAGCCAGGAACAAAACCAAGTCCTCCACAACTTTTCTGACTGTTTGGACAATATCCTCATATCATAATAGGTCATCAGAAGACCTGGTTTGGAATAGGGACCTAGTGGGTAGAGGAGTTGAGGAGGAATTGAATGCAGAATTACCGGACAGGGAGGAATAACTTTACATGGATTTAATAATAAGGAAGCTATTGATAATCTTTACTTTAATGTTTTTCCAAAATTACAGCTGCAAATACCAGAGTAAATGGCTAGGGTACTGAGGGTGAAAGGAGGGGTTAGACATAAAAATGCAAACATCTTTTACAAGAAATATAGACTGTGCCTTTCCTATAGAGAGTCAGGTGCAGGGAACACCAAAGGGATTGTAGCATGCTTATATGCAAATGGAAGGGGCCAGTAGAGAGGGAGTAATGGAAAGTTCCAGAGGATAGACTGTGGTAGAAAAGGCTGAGGGATGACATAGCAAGGTCCTGAAGAGCTTATGATGCTTTGGGCTTAAAGGGACTTGAAAGTGAAGTCTTTCATTACGAATAATACAGAGTAACTCTGGTTGCAAACCACCCTTCTCCATCACAGGAGATTGCCAAAATGTTGGGATACCCTGGGGACTGGAGTGAATTGAGATGGATCTGAGGTCTGTGAAGAATGAGAGCTCTGAGTGAACATGGGGTGATAGGTGAAACCCAGGAGAGTGAAGGCTAGAGGACTTGGAAGCACAGAACTTGTAGCATTTAAGGCCAACCTAGGTGGAATGGCTAAGGACAGCGGAGAAGAACCCACACATATTCATGAGTGCATATAACAGATCTGAGTTTCAAAGACAAATTTTGTTGCTGGTGAGGATGGTGGAAGAAATTTTCAGGGGACTTGATTTTTTGTGTAAACAATTGGGATTTGACACTGGCAGGATTTATATATCTATGCTAGTGCAATATGCAAACTTTTATTTATGTTTGGGGGGCATTTAAGGTATATTTACTTATGTATCTGTCTCCCTCTTTTAGACTGTATATTCCTGAATGCAGAGACTATATCTTACCTGCCAAGGTTGCTAATACTTGCTTTTTTTTTTTTTCTCAGTGATCTAGGCTCCTGGCTCACTGACACTCACTAATACTTGTTAACTGAAAGAATGATGTGAAGAATGTTAGCAAAGACTTCTCAATTAGGTTTGTCAACACTTGAAACAACTCCCATACAAGACAATAAAAATCTGCAAATAAACCTTAGCAGTTAGAGTTAAATCTTTGTTTTGGCATTTGAACAAAAGCATATTTTAAAAAATTTCTTAGGACCATATTTTCAGTGTAATAACATCTGTTTTATTGACATTAAAATAATATAAGTTTTTTTACACTGCCCTTTTATTACTCTAGGCCTTAGTTGTATGATTCTACCAGATGTGAATAAGATAGAATATACTGAAAATTGAGGAAAGGAGATTTATGTGATGACAATAACCCTTTGAAATTTATTTTTGGTACAAAATGAATCACACCACAAAAAAATTAGAAAGTTAAATATATTAAATAAAGTATAATAATTATTATATTACCTGTCATTTAAAAGTGATAGAATTATTAAGCATGATCTCTTTATTTGATTTTACAGATGCCTCAATAGGAATTATGTTGGTCAGAATTTTACAAGAGCTCAATTTATAAAATACCTGGATTTAATAAATGAAGAAAACCAGTGGCCAGGATATTCTATAAGTTGTGGGAAAAATATAAATATAGTAGCCACCTTGCAAAATGGCTTCCAATAATCCCTGCATCCTGATATTCTCAGTTGGCGTAGTCCACTTCCATATGGAATGGGGTTGATCTGTGTAATTAATAAGATAATGTGGAAATGACAGTATGTGGATGCAGTTGCAAGGTTATAAAAAACATGACTTTGTCTCTTGTATTACTTGCTTTTGGGGAAAGCCAGCTACTCAAGCCAGCCAGCTTGAGTAGGGACACTCAAGCATCCCTATGAAGAGGCCCATGTGGGAAAGAGTGAAGGGCCAAACAACCAGCATTAACTTGGCATGTGAGTGAGCCACCACGGAAATAAATCCTCCAGGTTCACTCAGTCCTTCACATGACTAACCTGAGCTGACAACTTGACTGCAACCTCATGAAAGAGCCTGGGCCAGAACCACCCAGCTAATCTGGAAATTGACCCACAGAAACTGTTAATACATGCTTATCATTTTAGGCTGTTAAGTTTTGATGTAATACAGCAATAGATAAATATTGCAATGTTATCAGGGACATTTTCCATTCCTCTTTACTTTTCCAATTAAATTGTCACTGCTTGCTGACACTGTTAGAAACCTCAAAACCAAAAATGTTAGTACTCCCATAAGCAGGTGAGGATTTGTATAGAGGGAGTTTTTGTTCTTGTTTCATGGCCAAAGCACAGATAGAGGAAAATATAAAATAAAACCAAAAAACATATAAAGAAACATCAAACAAAAATACTTGTCCTGTTACTGACCCTGTGATATTTGGGAAGTATTTGTTTGGTGTTCTGGTTTTCAAGTTGTAATTTATAGTTAATCTTCTCAAGAAATAATGTTCCAAATTGTAATGGTTAACTTTATGTATCAACTTGACTGGGCCATGGGGTGTCCAGATATTTGGTTAAACATGATTTGGTTAAACATGGGTTGTCAGTTAGCATGTTTCTGCATGAGATTAAACATTTGAATTGGTAGAGTTAATAAAGCAGATTGCCCTCTCCAATATAGGTGAGCCTCATTCAATCTGTTGAAGGCTTGAATAGAATAAAAGGCTGAGTAAGATATAATTCTTTCTCTTTGTATGACTGTCTTTAAACTGGAACATAGGTTTTCTCTTCCCTTTAAACTTGAACAAGGACTTAGACTGGAATTTACTCTATTACCTCTTCTAGGCTTCCAGCTTGCTGACTTTGGGTCTTTGACTTAGCCTCCATATTATGTAAACCAATTCCTGATTGTACATCTCTTTACATATATGTATATGTGTACATAGGGTGTGTGTGTGTGTGTGTGTGTATGTGTGTATGTATGTGTGTGTTTGTGAAGTCTAGAGAACCCAGACTAATACACAGATATATGCTTCTGTCTTTTCAAAACACAAAGCAACTAAAATAATAAAGGACTGGTGTAGGATTCGAACTTTCATTTATTTTTATTTTATTTTATTTTTTATTTTTTTTTATTTTTTATTTTTTGAGTTGGCGTCTCACTCCGTCGCCCAGACTGGAGTGCAGTGGCCGCTTCCGGCCACCGCAGCCTCGACCCGCTGGGCTCCGGCGATCCTTCCGCCTCAGCCTTCCGAGTAGCCGGAATTATAGGCGCGCACTACCACGCCCGGCTAATTTTTTTGATTTATTGTAGAGATGAGGTTTCGCCTGCCCAGGCGGGTCTCGAACCCAAAGGCTCAGGCAATCTGCTCACCTCCGCCTCTTAAGGCGCGGGATCACAGGCTGAGCCACCGAACCCGACTTACATCGTCTTTCTATTTGTGTCTGTGTCCTAATTTTTTCTTCACTGAAAAGTACCAGTCATGTTGAATTAGGGCCTTCCCTAATTACCTCATTTAACTTTAACAACTTTTTAAAAGACCTATTTTCAAAACAGTCACATTTTGAAGTATTGGGGATTAGGATTTCTACACATAAATTTGAGTTGAGGGGCATGACTCAGCCAATAACTGAATGACAACCAAAAGATCTTTTGCTGCACCAGAACTTTTCTCTAATCTAAATAAAGGCAGAAAAGTGAAATCATTAGCTAACCACTCTATTTATTTATTAGTTTTAGAGGACTATATCTTCTTTAACTGGAGGAAAAAAAGAAGGAAGCTCCTGGTTCAATGAAAGAGAATATAGTTCTGAATAGTGACTTCTTTCACCCTGTTGTTTACTATCTCTAGTACATAAGTAACTAGCTCTGAAGAAAAATACTACTAAGGAGGCACACTTGAACACAGATGAGAGATCAAAACATATAATATCAGTTTTTAAAAAAATGAAAGTCCACGAAAGGAATCATCTTATGAAGGTAGATCATTTATTGAATAACAAACTCCCAACTCCGGACACAGACAAATTTCATCTGACAGACTTTCATTCTTGAAAATATGTAAAGTAACAACATCATTTGTTTTGGTGTTTTGACATGTCACAGGTGTTATAATTGTCAAACTAATCATTGTTTTAAGATTGTAATATTAAATTTGTGTGTGATCTACCTTAGTGTATTATTAAATAGGTTCATTTCAATTATGTAAATGTACTATAATTCTGTTATATTTGGTTATGATAAATGTTCTCTTATTTAAGATATACTAATTTTGTATGAAGAAAAATACATAAGGGTATGGAAATAGGAGATGTATTAATTTGAAACAGTAAATTCGGACAACTTAATACTTTTTTTTTCTTTATTAAGAGTCAAGCACATAATAGATTTTTTCCACAGACTTGATCATTGGTTTGTATCTACAGGGAAAAGCTAAAACTGTAAAGAATTACAAACTAACAGTGAAATTAAGATTTAAAAAAGCAGGAACATTGAAACAATTAAAACATGGTAAGGCATTGATGAGGAAGATTGCTTATAAACTTGATGGTATCATAAATAGTGAAAGGACTATCACCATAATAAAATATTATTTTAACAGTAAATGTTGTAACAAATACTTATATGGGGGATCAGGGATAAGATGGCCACCAGACACCAGTCTGTGAGAGTCTCTGCAGGAACAAGAGTCCGTAAAGACTCTCTGCGTGAGTAGGAATGTGCTAGTGGGAGAGTGAGGGTCCGTCTGAGGGGAGACTCAGGTTCATGCACCTGGGACTCTCCAGTGAGGGTAACTGCAAGCCCCCACCACCCTGAGATTTGGGCAATGGTGTGCAGGACCTACTGCTGCTCACAGGACTCACCTGAGAGGAGACTGCCAAGTCTGGCTGATTCTCATCACCTGGTACCTGGCCCACACTATTACCTGTTGTAGCAGATCTGCTAGAGCCCCAAGTCCAATCAGTGGAGAAAGAAGATGAGGGAGAGCCAGGGTGGAAGCCCATGCCTGGTGAAGAAATGCTAACCGCAGCCATTTTTTCTGTCCCAGGACCAGAGACCTGCCTTGCTCCGCCCAGCTCCGCCCAGCATCCAATTTGAGACCTAAGGTAATCACATCAAACTGGGAGAGACAGAAGCCTCTCACACATGCTAGATTGGATACAGACAGGCAGCAAGCCAGCTGAGTCTAGATCTGATCCACCCTTCTTCCACAGCAAGCCAGGGGTATCTGACCCAAGCTGTGAGCAACCCTATAAGTCTGTGATAAGAGCAAGATATCAGAGCTGAAAGGACATTGGACTTACAGGAACAACCTCAGAGCAAGTTTGGTTTCTTGTTTTTATTTATTTTTATTTATTTTAATTTTATTCTTTGTTTTGCTCATTTTTGTTTGTTTTTTGTTAAGTTTTTTTTCCTCTTCTTTCTGTTTTTGATTATGTCTTTGCACTTGCTTTGTTTCTGTTATTTTACTGATTTTTTTTCTTTAGACTTCCTATTTGTGTATGGGAAGAGTACATCAATAGGGAGGTTGGATGACTTATGTATTTATAAGATTGTATGTTTTTTTTTTTTGTTATTCTTTTTAAATCTTTACTGTCTTTATGTCTCTTTTCATTTGTTAGTCGGTATGTCTGTCTGTTTTCCCTCTTACTCTTTCCTCTCTCCTCCTTTCTCTTGCCCCCTCTCCTTTCTTGCTCCTTTCTTTTCCTTTTTCTTACCTCATTTTGCTTTCAGAGAGCAAACCTATACCCCCACTGCATGGACAGATTGCAGGGCAGTGGGAAGTGGGTTCCAGGGTGCCCATACGCCTGTCAATGGGTACTGGGATCTGCAGATAGATTTGAATCACAGCTTGCTCCTCAATTAAATCTCAAAACTGCAAAAAGTACAGCCTCCAAGCCACATTCCAGCTTCAGAATAGAATAAAGCCAGAGGATCCACATAAGGAAGAATAGAAGATTGAGCAAACAGAAGTAAAAGCAACCCCACCATCCCTGAACAACAGAATTAAAGAAGGGAGGGGTGTGGGGGGGAGAAAATTTATACAAATGAAGAAAAATCAAAAGAAGAATATGGGTCTCACACAGACCCCTGGGAGGTCAGGCACTGAGAAAACAGACTTCGAAATGCAGACAATGAAGAGCCCACAGAATGACTGGTCACATACTACAAACCCAGATATCAAGATATTACTAGAGAGAACAAAAAGAATTGAGGAGAGACAAGAGGAAAATAGGAAGGAGTTGATAACTGAGACAACAACCATAAAGAATAGTGTGAATAAAATAAATAACAAACTGATAAGCATGGAAAGCTAAATTAGTCAAGCAGAAGGAAGAATCTCAGAGCTTGAGGATCAAAATATAGAACTACTCAAACTCTCTAAAACATAGAAAAGAAGCTTATAAAGAAAGAACAAAACCTTCAAGAGATGGGCAATTATTTCAATAGGCTGAAACTAAGAGTAATTGGACTTCCTGAGTCAGAAAGAGAGACAGAGACTACCCTAAAACAAACATTCCATGAAATTATTCAAGAAAACTTCCCTCATCTCAACAGTGATGTGAAAATTCAAACACAAGAGATTCAGAGAACGCCTGCAAGACAACAAATGAGAAGGCCAACTCCCAGACACATAAAAATTCACCTAAACAAAGTAGGTATAAAAGAAAATAAATCCTAAAGACAACAAGAGAAAAAGGTCAGACTACCTACTGGGGAAGACTAATTAGAATAGCAGCATATTTCATACTAGGAGAGCTTGGAACCCAAACACCTTATGCTAGGAGAGCTCGGAGTCCAATCTTCAAAGTTCTCGAAGGTAAATAATTTCAACCAAGAATAACATACCCAGCTAATCTAAGCTTTATCTGTGAGGGAGAATTAAAATCTTTCCCAGACATTCAATCCCTAAGAACTTATGCTGCCTCTAGACCACCTCTACAAGAAATACTTAAGAAAGTATTAAACACAGAAGAAAAGGAAAAAAGAATGACAATGTTCTTCACAAGCATGCAGGAAAGAGATTGAAAACACACATTAATCAACCCCAAACAAAAAGAAAGACAACAAAAAAAAAGCAACAACAAAAACTCTACAAGAACCTCATTACAGGGATAAACTCTCAAATTCAATAATTAGCCTGAATGTGAATGGATAAATGCACCACTGAAAAGATAGAGAATGGCAAATTGGATAAGATATCATGAGGTAATAATATATTGTCTCCAAGAGACTCATCTCACCAGAAAGGACACTCACAGACTCAAAGTAAGAGGATGGAAAACAAAATTTCAGGGGAGCGGAACACAAAACAATGCAGGAATTGCATCTTAATTTCAGAAAAAATACCCTTTAAGTTGTCAAAAATTAAAAAAGAAACAGAATGTCACTATATAATGATAAAAGGGTCAATCCATCAACAAGAAATATCCATCCTATACATATATGCACCCAACATAGGAGCATCAACTTTCATAAAGCAGCTTCTAGGCAAACTTAAAAAAGATATTGACTCTAACACTATCATAGCTGGGGAGTTTAATACCCCACTCATAACCATAGGCAAATCAAAAGACAAAAAATCAGCAAGGAGATCTGGAACCTCATTGTGACTCTTGACCAAATGGACTTAATTGATACCTACAGAACACTCCGCCCAACAACCATGGAATTTACATTCCACTCATCACCACAAAAACACACTCTAAGATCAATCACATCTTTGGCTATAAATCAAGCATAAACAAATTTTATAAGATTGAAATTTTGCCATGAACCTTCTAAGACCACAGATGAATAAAAACAAATATCAACACCAGCAAAGTTCCCACAAAACCCACAAAGATATGGACAAATAAACAGCATGATGCTAAGCAACTCCTGGGTCAACATGGAAATCAAAACAGAGATTAAAAGATACCTGGAAACAAATGAAAATGAAGAAACATCTTACCAAAATCTCTGGGATGCCATGAAAGCAGTAGTAAGAGGGGATTTCATATCTCTACAAATGAACATGAAGAAAATGGAAAGAACACAAGTTAACAGCCTAACAAGTCACCTAAAGAAGCTGGAAAAGCAAGACTATCAAAACCCTAACTTCAGCAGAAAAATCCAGATCACCAAAATAAAAGCATAAATCCACACATCCAGGACATAGAAGACAAAATGATATTACAAAAAATCAATGAAACAAAAAGCTGGTTCTTTGAAAGAATAAACAAGATTGATGGTCCCCTAGTGAGACTGAGCAAGAAAAAGAAAGAAAAAGCCCAAACAAGCACAATCAGAAACACAAAAGATGAAGTCACATCTGACCCTGAAGAACTACAAAAGATTATCAGAGACTACTATGTACACTTGTATGGAAACAAACTTGAAAACCTAAAGGAAATGAAGGACTTTCTGATATTACACAACCTCCCCAGATTGAAACAAGAAGAAATCTAGGCCCTAAATAGACCTATAGCAATCCAGAAAATTGACTATGTCATAAGAAAGCCACCTGCAAAAAAAAAAAAAAAAAAAAAAAAAAGTCCTGGACCATTTAATTTTCCAGCAGAATTATATAAAAAATACAAGGTGGAAATGATATAAACCCAATTAATAGTATTCCAGGTGATTGAGAGAGATGGATCTCTCCCCAAATCATTTTATGAAGCTAACATCACATTGATACCTAAGCCAGGTAAAGACCCAAAAAAGAAAGAGAACTACAGGCCAATATCCTTGATGAACATAGATGCTAAAATTCTCAACAAGATCCCAACAAACCGTATTCAACAACACATCTCAAAAACCATTCACCACGACCAAGTAAGTTTCATCCCCAAGAAGCAAGGCTGGTTCAACATTCATAAGAATATAAATGTATTAAATACATCAACAGATGTAAAAACAAAAACCACATGATTATATCATTAGATGCAGAAAAATCTTTTGATAAAATCCAGCAACCTTTCTTGATAAAAACCCTCGAAGATCTAGGCATAGATGAAACATGCCTCAAAATAGTAACAGCCAGCTACAAGAACCTGACAACCAGTGTACTGCTAAACCAACAGAAATTGGAACCATTTCCCCTGAACACTGGAACAAAAAAAGGATGCCCACTTTCACCCCTCCTGTTCAACATAGTTTTGGAAGTCCTACCTAGAGCAATCAGAGAAGAGAAGGTGATCAGGGGTATCCAAATAGGAAAAGAGGAAGTCAAGTGATCTCTCTTTGCAGACGACATGATTCTATACCTCTAAAACACAAGATAATCTGTCAAAAACCTCCTTGCACTGATAAAGGATTTTGACAAAGTCTCAGGGTCTAAAATAGATGTGCAAAAGACAATTGCATTTCTATACACCAGTAGTAAACAAAAAGAAACCCAAATAAAAAGCACAATTCTATTCACAATAGCCACACACAAAAAAATGAAATACCTTAGCATCTTCCTAACCAGAGACATGACACCCTTAGCAATGAAAACTACAAAACCCTGCTCAAAGAATCAAAGATGACACAAATAAGTGGAAAAATGTTCTATGCTCATGCATTGAAAGAATCAACATTGTTAAGATGTCCATTCTACCTAAGGCAATCTAGAGATTTAATACAATATCCATAAATTACCAGCGGCATTCTTCTCAGATCTAGAAAAAACAATATAGAAATTTAAATGGAAACATAAATGACCATGAATAGCCAAAACAAACCTCAGCAAAAAAAGAAAAACAAAGCAGGAGGTATCATACACCCAGACTTTATACTTTATTATAAAGCTATAATAATCAAAACAACCTGGCATTGGTACAAGAACAGGCATATAGACCAATGGAATAGAATTGAGATTCCAGAAGCAAAACCTCAAGTTCTCAACTAACTCATGTTCAACAAAGCCTCCATCACCACCCACTGGGGAGAGGAGAAACTCCTAAGTAACTGGTGCTGGGAAAACTGGCTGACACATGCAGAAGATTGAAATAGGAACCCTACCTATCCTCATACACAAAAATTAACTCTAAATGGATCAGAGACCTAAATGTAAAACCTCAAACCATAAATAGCTTAGAAAATGCAGTAGACACTCTTATGTAAGTTGGAACTGGCAACCAATTCCTGATCAAAACCCTAAGTGCCCATGCCATAAGAGATGAGATAGACAAGTGAACCTCATCAAACTGACAAGCTTCTGCAAAGCCAAAGAAACCATCAAGAGGCGGGGGAGACAGCCCACAGACTGGGAAAAGATATTTGCCAACTCTATGTCTGACAAAGGCCTAACATCTAGGATCTGCAAGGAACTCAAAAATGCTGAAAAGAAAAAAAACAAACAGCCCCATTACAAAATGGGCAAAAGATATGAATACAGTTCTCAAAAGAAGTTGTACGAGCAGCCAACAGATACATGAAAAAATGTTCAGCCTCACTATTCATCAAAGAAATTCAGATTAAAACTACACTGAGATGCCACCTAATTCCTGCCTGAATGGTCATCATCAATAACTCAAAAAATAATAGATGCTGGAAAGGATGTGGCAAAAAGGAAACACTTCTACACTGTTGGTGGCAGTGTAAACTTGTACAGCCTCTGTGGAAAACAGTGTGGTGATTTCCACAAGTTCTAAAAATCAACCTTCCATATGACCCCACAATCCCCCTACTGGGAATATACCTGGAAGAACTCAAATCACTTTATAAGAAAGATACCTGCACATTTATGTTTATCGCAGTATTGTTCACAATAGCAAGAACATGGAACCAACCATGCTGCCCATCAAAAGAGAACTGGATTAAAAAAAGTGGTACATATACACAATGGAATATTACACGGCCATAAAGAAGAACAAAATCATGAACTTCACAGCAACCTGGGTGGGCTTAGAATCTTCATTACTGAGTGATCTTTCACAGAAACAAAGAACTGAGTATCACATGTTCTCACTCATAAGTGGACCTTAAACAACTATCATAATACTATAAGAAAAGAAAAGGATTGATATGTAAAGTATCAGTATTTTTCTTTTATGGTTAGGGTGGGGGTTTTTTTGTTGGTGTTGTCTTTTAGACATTTTTGGTGGCCCGAGCCTCCAGAGATAATCTCCTTTCTTTCTTTCTTGTTTTTTAGTTGGAGTCTCACTATGTCACCCAGGCTGGAGTGCAGTGGCATGCTCACCAGAGCCTGGATCTGAGTCCAGGTGATCCTTCCACCTCAGCTTTCAAAATAGCTGAAACTACAGGGGTGCGCTACCACGCCCAACTAATTTCTCTTGATTTCTTGTAGAGACAAGGTCTCTCTATACTGCCCAGGATGGTCTTGAACCTGTGGGCTTAGACAATCCTAATCTCCTTTCTTTTGTTCTTTATTTTTTACTGCACATTTTGTCGACTAATTTTTTACATCTCTGGTTTTAATGTAAATTAATTTTTGTCATTAAAATAGGTAGAAGTCAAGATTTATTTTTTCCATACACTCATCCAGGTATCCCAGCAAAATTTGTAGAATAGTGACACTTTTATTGAAAACGAATTGGTCATATATTTATGTATTTGTTTCTAGATTCTTTATTATATTCTGTTGATCTTCTTGCTTATTCTTTTATGAATAAGGGATGCAACTCTGTGTTTACTAGTGGTTATGCATTCCCTCCCTCTTTCTTTCTCTTTCTCTGTTTCCTACTCCTCTTTTTCTCCTCCTCCTTTTCCTATTTCTCCTCTTTTCCTTCTCCTTTTCCTCCTTTTCCTCCTTGTCCTCGTCTTCTTCTTCTCTCTTTTTATTCTTCATGTCTTTGGAGAAAACAAAGCAAAGTAATTTAGGAGCTCATGATAAGATTATTAAAATAAATATGATGGGGTAACATTCGCAATTGTTGTCTTCACACGGGAAGTAATATAGGATACAGATTATAAGTTTGAGCTGTAATTAGAATGCCTGGATTTGAATTCCAGCTTCAACACTTACTAGTTGTATGATTTATGCATACTACTTTCTCTCTAGTTTTATAATCATTTTTAAGTTGAGAAATATTATAATAATTACCTCAAGATTGTTTTGAGATTAAACAGAAAAATATATTTAAAGACAGATGCAAAAAAAAAAAAGCCCTCTGAATAATAGCTGCGTTTATTAGATATGCTTAGATCCTTCAGTTTCTTTAGTGGCAATAATCCATGTAAAAATGAAAAGACATACTTGTCAAAATTCAGTAATATTGGTGATGGATGGACTATGTATTGAAAATAAACCATAGTTCATCTTTGAGGAAAATTCTTCTCCCCTGCTCCTCTGAACTTCCATGATATTGTGTCAGACTCCTTTCTGTGTTTCTTGAAGCAACTGGGAAGCTTATTTAAATAACAACATGAAAATAAGGCAAACCTGACTCTTGGATATTTTAATTTCTCTCTAAAGATGCCATGGCCAAACCATGTATCAGTATTTTTCTGAAGCACATGGACAATAGTACAGCTGCTTACTACAGAAAGAAGTGTTGAGATTATACACATTACAAGAGTTTTCTAGTGATCAGATTCTCTTGTTTTAAAAAATGAGTAGAGGATTTTAAATTTCTCTCTAATGTTCTGAAGTGTCTCCTCTTTCTGTTTTTCTTTGTGGACTTTCAAGTTGGTTCTACAAAATAACTAAAAGAATCACTGCATTATATCTAGAATCTCTATGTCCCAGTATCATATTTGTTCAATTTTAATGACTCTTATCCTTCATGTACAGATCTTTCTGCCTCAGAAACTGCTGGCTTGTTTATAGTTTGACTACATTAGACTCTGATGATAAATTTTAGATAATAACAACACAGCCATGTGATACCATCATGATATCTCATAGAGGGGGTTGTAATCAGGATTCTTATATATTTTTATGAAAATTCTTAAAGTAAACATTATAGTTCAAAAATTTTAGATACAGTAGAGTATAAAATTCCAGGTATACGGTGATTGAGTTCGAATCTTGGCTCACCTAGCTACTCAAGCTTTTTAAGCACTGGTTTCCTCATCGTTAGAAATGGTCATAATGATACGTTTATACCTATAAACGTATGATTTTAAACATTTTTTGCAAGTTTTAATGTGCTAACAATTATTGCTATTTTATGCCTGCTATTAGATGGAAATACTGATTTCTGACACCTTATTTTCCTACCACATAGAGAAAAACCAAAAAAATAAAATTTTAACCTTTCCAAACCTATTCACATGTACCCTTTAATGAAAGAGGAGTAACTTGTCAGATTTTCACAGGAGAATCTACCCATAATATAGCTGCTCTCCTCTTCTTCCACACGGAATCTGAATGTGTTCTTCTCTGTAACTATTCTGTAAAAGCTTTTCTTTTTCTTCAGGCAACCCTATGGGAAGCCTAAGTTTTTTAGAACTGTCTAGTCACTACACAGGTAGTCTATTAGATTAGTAAATCTGCCTAATTCTGTGATTCATCTCTAAAATCCCAATGTTGCTACTACATAACTTAAGTCACTCTAATATCAATGAATCTCTTCATTTTGAAATTGTCTAGAGAAAAAACAAGATGAATGCCAGTTTTAGACTCTTTAACCCTAGTATCTCTTCCTGGATTGTATGCTTTTGGAGGGCAGGATCCATTTTTTATTCTGTTTGAATGACAACTATATTTCCTTGTGTGTAACCATATTTAATTTACTTTTGTAGCTATGAATATTTTGCAAAATAAGATTGTATATCCAGGATATAACACCTCAATTTAATTTCAAGCTTTCCACTCTCATTTTTCATATGTCCTTAATGTTTTGTGATCTGTCATTTTGCACTTTGCTATCAGAAAATAGCACTACCTAGATACATGGAATTAAATATCTGCTGCTCTCTTTTCAACTCATTGTTAGAAACACTATTCAGGCTTCGATTTCTCTGAAAAGTAGAGTCAACAAGTATTTATTGAGAATTATATATGTCTTATGCATTATACTTAGCATTGCACAAAAAAATTGATAAACGTTGCAATGTATTTCCAATGTAATGTGTTAGAAAAGCTCACTGTAAACACATTTTTATTTAAAACAATATGTCTTATAATAGGCAAATGTAGGGTAGGGTACAAATAACAAATGATAAATTCTTAGTAGTTGGAGTACAGCTGGCAAAGTTTGAGAAATAATTAGAATACATATATTGCTGTTGGTTTAAAGGATGTACTGGAGACAGAAGAAAGATAGAGCAAAGATATAAAATAGTGTCATTTTTAGGATGTACAAGTAGCTTATTGATGACAGTATATAAACAAAATTAAATCTGAAGACATTTACTGACATCCGGAAATTTAAAAGTTTACTAGAAACAATATTATCACCAGATGGTAAGGAATGCATTGAGATGTGGTGAAGGATGAATGACTGAAGACTTCAAGAATTTTGAACAAAAAGACAAAGATAAATTGATTAGAGGGAGATGTGGTGGAAAAGAACATTTTTAAGAAAGGTAAGTTTGAATGTTCTTCTTGACTGCGGGAAAAGTTTGTAGTAAAAATTTAACCTTGCCCTAGGAGAGGTGTGACCTTTGCCCTCTGTTTCTGGGAGACAGTCTCTAATTCATTGGTATGTCATGTCTGATATGAGTATCTTCATCTGCCTGGAAGCTGTAGGTCATGCCATATAGTCTTACAATGTGATTGAAAGTCTTTAAGTCACACATTATCAGCTCAACCTCCTAAATGTTATAGACTAATGTCAGACACATGAGTAGTGAACCATGTAGTTCCAATAAAAACTTTGGACAAAAAGCCTCAATTGAACTTCCCTCGTTAGCAATAGTCCATGTGTGTCGCCACATAGAGATGTGAGGAAAGTAATAATTTTCTATGGGGAAAGGAAAATCGAAGCTTCATGTTTGGGACTTGCCTGGATTCTGCCCTGTGTGCTTATTCTTTATGTGAGTGCAACAAGACTGCGAGTCCTTCTAGTGAATCCAATCTGAGGGCAAATTTGGGGATTCCTCACTACAAAACTTGTCATTGATACTAGATATGAGAGTAGTTTTGTGTACTGTTTTTCCCTTCTGTCTTGGTAAAGAAAGTTGAGTACTAGTAAGAAAATAGGTGTGTGGGTGTACAAATAGTTGGCAAGGGAGTTGAAAGTGCTGGTAATTCATTCTAGAGAAACCCACTATATAAATCTTCACAAATGGAAGAGTTTGTCAAATGAGTGATTTTACATGTTAGCTTCAATAAGGGTATTATAAAATGGTAAACTTTAAAAAAATTTGTTTAAGTAAATAAGAGGTGTTGTCAGTTCAAATGAACTTCATAACAAACAAAATTTCAGTCATACCAATCAATACACTGTAGTTTCCGCCAGCATCATTTTTATCTATTTTCTTCCATTTTTTCCAAAGCCAACTGTGAGCTTTTACAAGGTATTCTGCTATAGCAGAAAACCACAGCAACAAAGCGTAGGGAGACTATATACTACGTAAGCAGAGAGCGCTCACAGAGAGATAGATGCTTCTTCAGAAAGTCATGGAGCATCTTGGTAAGAAACAATTAGCTCTTGTTTCCAGATAGTTCCATCTAATATGTTGATGTCACTCAAAGGGAAAAAGCTAGATGATTGATTTGACTATCAAGAGGTAAAATATGCTTAATACACAGTGAGACAAGGAAAAGAATTTCTGGAACAGTAGATTTTCTGGGCTTAGGAATCACTTGTTCAGAATAAGAAGTAAAAGAAAAACTATAAGAATCCAAAAGAAGAAAAAACACCAATGGCATGGTCTCCTAAGAAGTAAATGTTTAGGTCTTTCTGACAAGCAAACATTATAAGCTGAGTGATTATCAGATGCTAGATGAGGGCACAATAAATATCTAATTGGTACTGTAAAAACGAAGTTGTGAATTTCAGCTCCAGCCACAAAACCAGTTGAATATATGAAATTATAGTAACTATATATATTTTAACTTGTTTTGATATATATCTACATTCAATTTTTCCTGTTTATTCCCCTCCATAAGAAAATAGATGTAAGTTGTGTTAATAATGCTCAGTGCTGTAATTCAGCATTTAAGTTAAAGTACATAAAAAGGAATGGTGAATTAACCAGAGGTAGAAAAAGTGATTCCTTTCAGGCAGAAAGTTAGCATATTTCTAGTTGTACAGAGAACAATGTCATCATATCAGACAGATGCATGAGGTTGTTATCTTCCTCATTCACAAGCTGTGTGTTAAAGGGTTGCCTGTAAAAACAAAGTTGGAAGTGAGGTAGATTTCATTGGGTTGTCTGTTGTCAGTATATCCCCTTCTAAGGTCTCCTCTGCATCACAGAAAACAATGCAGGGATTAATTTTGTAAAGTCTCCTTTCATGTATGGTTTTAGAAGTTGAAAGAGATGTCATTTTCCAGGGAAAACTGAATCCCTTTGACTGTTTAGCAAGCTTCGAAAACAGACTTAATTGCCACAAACTGAGGTAGATGGTGAAAGCTTAACATATATCCTTTACATTTGCACCAACTTTCTCTTGGGCTTTTGAAAACCACACTCTTCAGGACTTGAAGTGGAGATATTAATGAGAGGCCTATATGGTTTTCACTTCTCAGTTATTTCTAAATTTGTGTGAGCTTCTAATTTTCATACTAAACCCTTCATATCTAAATTAATTGTTCTAGTTTCTATGTTCCTGACCAAACTCTGAACAGCAGATAATCTGATTATGTGTATGTTGAAATGTGCTAAAACTTTATTTAGCAAGCTTCTGTGTGAATTGAGTCACATGATACTTGTACCAGAGTTTAAGAAGATTAACTTATTTTTCAAATTACTTGAAAATATTATTTTGTCATTCACTTGGCTTAATATTGAGAGCTCCAGGGGTTGCACAAAATTATTGTCAAGATGATTATATTCATGGATACTAAAAGAGGAAAAAATAGTAGTATATATGTTATAAACATGCCTATTAGACATATAAGACATATATTTAGAATATGAAATCATTTTTACTCTTTTAAATGCTGTCCTCAACTTGGGGAAGAGTTGTTAGCCAGTGAAATTAGGAGAAAACTGTGATGGCTATGTTTTTAAAGTGGATGAAATAACTTTCCTTGACGATCAGCACCTTTTATACATTCTGCCTGAAATGTAGGCAGGGCCAGTCATTCTCAGGAAATGTTTAACTAGTATCTCCTTTTCTTCCAACTCCCTGAGGCTTTCAGATTGTTAAACAAGTAACCCCTCTGCAGACCTAAAGTTAATTTGTCCTTTCTCCTTTCATGCGTGCTGGATGATTTGGACCCCAAATTTTTGTTAAATTTGGGGTAAGGCATATAAAAACCCGTCAAGCTTTTAACATCAACTGTGTGTGTGTCATTCAATAATTAGCTGAAAATTCTGCTTAGGGTGTGTCTGCTACTAGTCTAGCTATTATCAATAAAGTAGAACATTTGTATAATTAGAATTGCAGATTAAGAATTCAGTTGAAAATATAATGTGTGCATGAGAAACTTTTTAATGTGTCTGTACAAAATACTGAAAACGGTCTCAACAGTCATCAATATAGGTGTGGCCAATAGACTAGAGAAGACACATTTTATAAAATGCCACTCAGAGGCCAAACATGAGAAAAGGAATAGTTTGAGCTAATGGGAAATAATCTAAAAGACTATTGTTAGATTGAACACATACATCATATCGCACCTTATTACAGTATCATATGATTTATACAAAATTGCATGGTATGATTTTGTATAAGTATGCATGTGTATGTACAAAAGTGTACAGAAAAATAATGGGTACATACAAAGCATAATGTTAATAGTTGTATTATCTGAAGATAAAAGTGAATCATATATTTGAGCAGGGGATGTTGGCAATACTCATAATGTAGGATGTTTGTATAATAGAAAAAATTTAAATATGCAATAATTATGAAAATAAGTACCTTTTAAATAAAAGAAAGAGACAACATTATGAAGGTATGTAACCAAACTCTTTTTTTTTTTTTTTTTTTTTTTTTTGAGTTGGAGTCTCACTCTGTCGCCCAGACTGGAGTGCAGTGGCCGCTCCCGGCCACCGCAGCCTCGACCTGCTGGGCTCCGGTGATCCTTCCGCCTCAGCCTTCCAAGTAGCTGG